>PUQB01001360.1:0-21760 GCA_003024785.1 Selaginella tamariscina
GGATGTTTCCTTCCCGCCCACCTGGGCAAAATCAACTGCTACAATTTCTTCAACTCTCTGAGGAAAAAGACAGATTAATATACCGGCGAGATAAATCCCGCCCAAACAATTTGCTTACCCGGTATCCGCAGATTGTGTATTCCCTGCGGTAGCTCTTTGTGGTCGCTGAAGAGATTCCCACACGGCTCGCGTGTGTTTGAACTTCTCCCATATTTTGCTGTTGTAGTGGTTGGTGTCTGCAGCGTCCCATTCCGCCGATAACTTATGGTACTGCTCGATTGTGAGATTCGGCTTCGCTAAAAACGCCGATCTTTTCGTCAGCTTCTCACGGGTATGCTCGGAAAGTTTTGTTGCCATCGTTCCTTTGTTGTGTTCGTCGAGAAGTCGTTGGGCTGCCGTTATTGTGTGCTGGCCACTAATGATGTAGTACTTAACTGATTTTCTATTCTCCGTCTGAACCTTCCTCATTTGTTCTGGTGTTGTGATCCACACTTTGTCAGCGCCTTTGTTCTTTCGTAGTATGCGCACAAAACAGCATTATGTGGAACGGTGTAAGAATTGTCGTCCTTCATCTTCTCCATGAGCTCAGCTACACGTTCCTGATTGAGTGGCCTGTAATTGAAGTTTGGGTTGACGCTGCAATACTTAACCCTACACTGGTAAATCTTATCATCCAACATCATTTCCTTGTGGCTTATTGCAGCATGGACGCCACAGGTGCAGCTGACAAAACGACTAATGATTTTCTTCTACGATCCGAATCAACATGTGTGATCCCCGATTGATGCTGTTCTAATGTTCTCGGCACACTCTTCCAGCTCCCGAAATTTGCTAAGCAAATTGAACGTGATCTGTAAAGAACCTGAGACCAAGCCACCCTCTCAATCTCCTTATGATGTCGCTGTGTTCTTCTTCAATGTGAAGAGGGACGATTGCTCCACTTGCTGATTTTCTGTATTGTGAAGCAATATCTCCTGACAATACACCTACTCGATGAGTCTGAAGATCTTCGAAGTAGACATCCAGATGGATCCCCTCCATAGATGGGCTTTCGTTGAGTTGAAGAAGAACTCCAAGGTCAACATCATTAGTGAACACGTGAACGTCATTATCCACAAGTCGACAAAACCACCCGAAATTAATGTTGTAACTGGCGACCTCTGGATCCGAGAACGTGACATTGGATGGAACAAGGCATATGTGTCGAGCATCGTTCAATCTGGGTTCACAGCATGCTTTCGGATGCTTGACTAGCACACCCACTTTCCATTGTTTTGCTTGTCCATGCGATGTGACAGAGGTTAGTTTGACAGCAACCATGGTTGTTCCAATGCGCTTCCCGTTTAGTTTGAAATATGGCCAAGTTGATTCCAGAATCCCCCTGCCCATCTCTTCTCCTGCTCTCGTCTTTAATGTCACCTCAATTCCACATCTGAATACAAAAATGATTAGTTCAAGTATCCGAGTATAACAGATTTTATTTTAATTCTTACCCAGAATTTGACGACGACTCCATACTAATGACTCGATCTCCTTGTTTGATCAAATCGTCCTTCTGCAAAATAATACACTATGAATACAAATCATATAAAAACGCACACACACTTGTATAAACCCGAATATACAAAAATAATACACAGAGAGAAGTAGACGGAATTAACTGTCCAAAGCTCACATTTGTGCTAGTGCAAAAGAAAGATAACATTTCGTTTTAGAACCACCACAAATGTGAGCTCTGGACAGTTTTACATAGATTCCTAGCTTTTACTCGAAATATTATGATAAGATGATAAAAGTAAATAAAATGAGATATGCAACTTATATATACTAATACACATATATATTCACATGGAAGGTGCGGCGGGATTAATCTCGCCACCCCTTCAATGCCTCCTGAAAGAGTGGGCGGGATTAATCTCGCCACCTTTCTGGAGGCCTTGAACGGGAGTGCGGAATTAATCTTGCCACCCTTCTCGGTCTCAGAGAGAACTGGGCAGGATTTATTTCACACCCCTTCAGTGACTCCAGAAAGGAGGCGGGATTAATCTCGCCCACCATGTAAGGGATGGTTAAATGAATTTCGCCACCCTTCCCAGTCTCTCCATTGGTATGTTGTAAACCTTCTACGTCTCAGACAGAAACGTTTGGGATTGGTCCGACTCACCAATGGAGAAAAAGGAAGGGTGGCGGATTCATTCCTCCAACAGGCATTGAAGGCTCGGCGGGATTAATCCCGCCGCCCAGGGCCTTCACTCGGTCCCTATGCGGCGGGATTAATCCCGCCGGACGCCAATTCCCTGCTCGAATCGGGCGGGATTAATCCCGCCGCCTAGGCCCTTTAGGCAGGCCTTTGGCGGCGGGATTAATCCCGCCGCCATTCAGCAGGCAGGCGGCGGGATAATCCCGCCCGATTCCGCAGGGCATGCGTACGCGGCGGGATTAATCCCGCCGGAGCCAATGCCCTGTGCGAATCGGCGGGATTAATCCCGCCGCCTAGGCCCTTCAGGCAGGCCAATGACGGCGGAATAATCCCGCCCGATTCTGCGCAGGGCATGCGTACGCGGCGGGATTAATCCCGCCGCCGAGTGGCTAATTAATAGCGGCGGGATTAATCGCGCCGCTACACACACACACACAGATATATACAGATTATACAGATACTGGTACACATAATATATGTATGTATACATAGGTATGTATATATATATATGTGTATATGTATATCGTGTGTATGCGTGTGTGAAACAAATAAAATCATACAGATAAACAAACACACACACACACATATATATACAGGAGTGTGCATGTGTGTGCGAGAGATACAATTAACAAATCAATAAAATTATACAAATACACACACACACACATATATATAGATAGTATAATATATAATATATATCTATGTGTGTGTATAT
This sequence comes from Selaginella tamariscina, assembly GCA_003024785.1. NCBI lineage: Eukaryota > Viridiplantae > Streptophyta > Lycopodiopsida > Selaginellales > Selaginellaceae > Selaginella > Selaginella tamariscina. The sequence continues at coordinate 2,916 of PUQB01001360.1, forward strand.
AGTATATTATATCTGTGTGTGTATATGTATACGAGTGTGCGTGTGTGTGCGGGAGATAGAGATCTATAGAGAAGAGAGAGAGAGAAGGATATATATATATATATATATAATCTATGTGTGTATATGTATACGAGTGTGCGTGTGTGTGCAAGAGAGAGAGATCTATAGAGAAGAGAGAGAGAGAGGAGATATATATATATATATATATATATATATCTGTGTGTATATATGTATACGAGTGTGCGTGTTGTGCGAGAGATAGAGATCTAAATTATATTATTAAGATACACACACATATAAATATATATGTGAATAAAATAAATAAATATCACAAATAAACGCAGAGGAGTGTGCGTGTGAGAGAGAGAGAGAGAGAGAGATCTCACCTGTGTGAGAGAGAGAAGGAGATTTCGCTGCCGCCGCCGCCGCCACCTTACAACCCTAGGAATATACCAAAACCCTAAAAGAAATAGAATATATATTAACCCTAATTGAATATTCCTTTTAAGAATATACTTAAACCCTAAAAAGAATAAACTATAGATTCGCCCTAAACGAATATTCTTTCATTATATTATCAGCGTGTGCGTGTGCGTGGGTGTATCACATACACCCCAAGAATAAATATCATGCAAGGGTTTAACATGTGTGTGTCCATGAGAGTGTTAAAGTTTCACATGCAGCGATACATATATACACACATAGTATTATACACATAGACATACTAATTAGTAAATATTAATATTAGAGAGACAGAGTACAGGATCATGTATGGTGTGTATGTATGAGAGAAGAGTGACAATACATATTATGGATCATGCATGGTGCGTATGTTTGAGAAAAGAGAGACAGTACATATTTACATGGATCATGCATGGTGCGTATGTTTGAGAAAAGAGAGACATTACATATTTACATGGATCATGCATGGTGTGTATGAGAGAAGAGTGAGAGTGTTAACAAATTAAATTCATACACATTGGATATATTAGTACACACATATACATACACACGTGTATACACACAGACATACATACATATTACATGTGTAAATTCAATGTAGGGTTTAGGGTTTAGGGTTAGGATAGATCATGCATGGTGTTTATGTATGAGAGGAGTGAGTGTTATACACAGATATAACATTATACATATTACATAATATTGTAACATTAGTACATATTATGAATCATGCATGGTGTGTATGTATGAGAGAAGAGACAGGCTACATATTATGGATCATGATCATGCATGGTGTGTATGTATGAGAGAAGGGATTATGCATGGTGACACTGTGTATGTATGAGAGAAGAGATAGAGTGTTAACAAATGAAAATTGTATACATTGCATATATTATATTAGTACACATATATACATACACACGTGTATACACACAGACATACATATATATTACATGTGTAAATTCAATGTGTTACATACACACACACACTGAGTACATATAGATCATACATGCGTTGAACATAATGTTTTTCAATAAAGAAGCAACATATAATTTCTCAAGTTTGGTTTAGGGCAATGTGCATGTGTGTGCATATGTATCTCTGTAAGTGCTTCTAATGCGTGTGCACATGTATATATAAATTTATGATTGTGTTTATATATAATAATTATGTGCAAAACAAACATTGAATAATTAAGAAAATAATATTAATATACACACTATGAACATATTTTAAATTATACATAATAATATATGATTTTATCTAATATATAGCCATATATAGTTTTAAATAATATATATTAATTTAAAATTGATAATAAGGTTTAACACTAGAATATTCTTGAAATAATAACAAATTAATTGAGAAAATCCCATTAATATATACAAATGTAGAATAATTACTGAGATAATTAATAATAAGACTAATTTAATTATGATAATTAGGTTTAACATTGGAATATTCTTCGAATATTAAGAAATAATAAAGAATATCCCATTAATAGTAGGAAATGTAAATTAATTACTCGAGTAATTAAGAAAATAATAATAATAAACAGACTATGAATATATTTTAAATGATACATAATAATATATTAATTTATTTATTGTATTAATGTATATATATATAATATAACTTAATAATATATACTTGAATATTAAGAATGTAGAATAATTACAAAAATTTCGTAAATTTAAACAGCTTGAAGCACTTGAATGACATTAAATGCAATTTTAAAACACTAATTGGAATTGGAGAGTATATATGTCAGACTGTCGGTTATTTGTTTCAACTCATCTTAAATTTTCTTTTCTGTTATTTCAAAAAATTTCGAATTTCTGACATAAGTATTATCAGTCTGACATGTAAATTTGAAAATACATTTAATTTCCCACTCAAATTCAGATCTGGTTCTTTCTCCGGCAAGGGTTTCTTCATTTTCACTTTTCAGATTTTCTTTTTTCTTCTTAGTGATCAGCTCAGGAGCGACATTAAATTGGGTATGCTATTGTTTATAGGAAAGCACGGCGCCTTCAGTGCTGTTTACAAGTAAGTATTATAAACAAATTTAGATATATTTATAAAGATTCACTCTCTTACATTCTCTCTTAAATTTTAGAATTTAGGGATTTAGGAATGCATTAGGATTACAATATATTCTGTTAGGGATTTATCCCGTTTAAATATACTTTTAACTTAGTATTCTTGGTTAGCCGGGCGGCGGGATTAATCCGGCCATTTTTTTTTCGCCTCTTTGAAGAGGTGACGGGATTAATCCCGCCACCATCTCTTTCATAGCTATGGTAGAATTAGTTCGGGCAATGCTTCTCCGCCTTTTAAAAAGAGCGGCGAGATTAATCCCGCCGATAACTCTCTCAACTGATAATGATTTACTTGAATTTATTAGAAAGAGTTGTCAGCGGGATTAATCTCGCCAACTATTTTATGAGGCAGAGAAGGGGTGGCGGGATTAATCTCGTCACTACTTCCCTGTTTTAAATATTTGTGGGCAGAATTCATCCAAATCTCTTTGAAATATAGTTTCGGAGAGAGTTGTGGGTGGGATTAATCCGCCGCTTATTCCCCGTCGTCAGAGTTGTGGGCGGGATTAATCCCGCCGCCTATTCTCCGTCTTTAGTGTTGTGGGCGGGATTAATCCCGCCCCCTCTTCCTCGTCGGAGGAATTTGCGGCGGGATTAATCCCGCCGACTCTCACAGACAAGGAAGATCCGGCGGCGGGATTAATCCCGCCAGTACTTCCTAGTCGGAGGGAGCCCGCGGCGGGATTAATCCCGCCGCTACTTCCTCATCGGAGGGGCCCGCGGCAGGATTAATCCCGCTGCTACTTCCTCGTCGGAGGGAGTCTGCGGCAGGATTAATCCCGCCGGTACTTCCTCGTCTGAGGGAGCCCGCGGTAGGATTAATCCCGCCACCTCTCTCAGACGGGGTAGAGTCGGCGACGGGATTAATCCTGCCGACTCTCTCCGATGGGTAGAGTCGACGGCGGGATTAATCCCGTCGACTCACTCTGAAGGGGTAGAGTCTGCGGCGGGATTAATCCCGCCCATCAGTTATATTAATAAAGCATGAGTATTTTTTATATATAATTATGTATTATTGCACATGCATATTATTAAGCAACTGCAGTTATGATTTCTTACAAATATTGCATAAACAGATATCATAAATAACACAATTTTTTATGTGCAGGACAATATGTATAATACTGGAGATAAAGTATGTCTTCTTCGGAACAACGAGATAGTTGGCACTGGAACTGTGGAAGTTCGAGATGATAATGCATCATGTCACAATATTGCCCAAGGATCTTGTATGTACGTTGGGTGAACACCATTTTCAAGCATGTTGAGGTTCCTGGAATGGAATTTGAGGAGGGTTCTCCTGTATTGTGGAATTTGGATGAAGTCAAGGCTGACACAGAATATACAGAGTCACAAACAAACAGTAGCACGAGTTTTTCCAGATGATGGCTTGCCTGCTGTGATGGATGAGGTGATTCTCTTTCTTCATGAGATTGAGGTTGGGAGAGGCATCATCACAGCTATAAATCCAATGGAAGCAGTGTCAAAAGAGAAACTAGGGTCCGACTTCGTGGGTGTAGTTGTGACAGAGGTTTCACCTAATGGCACTTTGCATCCTGGATCCCTCGTGAGGTGGCGAACATCTGAATTAAGACGGCAAGATGGTTCAACATATTCTGGGTTGGATTTCAATAATAACAACCCGGAAGAACAACTCATATTTGAAGAGGTTCCTTGCATTGGTCCTATTAAAAGAAAAAGGTGATTCATGGGTTGCAGATCTTCCCCTACATGTTTCAGCAAGAGGATGAAGATGGATCCTACATCTTCCGAAAGTGTTACGAGCATTTCCACGATTGACTGCTGCAAGAAGAAGTGTTGTCAGATGGCAGACCGGAATGAAATTACCCAATGTAGACATGTCTTTCGTATGCTCACCCAAAAGCAAAGGCATGAGTTTGTATATGCTGCACTAACTGGGTGTATTGATGGAATGGCTTCGGACACTGGTTATCAGAGTACATCCATGGTATTTAATAAGGTGGCCATCTGCTTCAAAGCTTGGTACAGTATATATGGGATCCCAAAGACCACGTTCTACCGTCGGAGGGATGAGTGGTTAGATGGAGCGCGAACCTCAGTACATGGGAACACTGGCTTGGTCAAAACCCGCTCTCACATTATGGCAGCCATAGAGATACTCAAGGCTTTTGTGGAAGCAAATGCAGACAGGATGCCTCACAAATGCCGAACCACAAATGCAGGGGTTAGGGAAAATCTCAAGGTTTTGCCTTCGATCTACACTCAATTGAAGCTGTGTGAACATGTGAACAAGTGCCTCAACTTGATGGGGCTGCAAGCAATCTGCACTGGTACCTTCAACAACATATGGAATACTCATTTTAAGGATGTGGAGATTGCAAAACACTCTAGCTTTTCCAAGTGTGACACTTGTACATCATTGAAGGCTGCAGAGGCTTGTGCAAAAACCTTGGTGGAGATCACTGCCATTCAAAAGAAGATGGAGGCCCACATGATTGCGCAACAAACTTGCCGGTCTCAGTACTATGCACACCGCATGCTTTCTGTGTCACGCCCATCAGAGTACCTGTGCTTGATCCATGACAAAATGGATCATTCAAAGACCAGCATTCCAAAGCTCGTTGCAACACCAAAGTGCCTTGGAAATGTCATGAAACTTCCGATTTCATTGACATGTGTGCTAACACATGGACACGGTTGTGAATCATATGGACACTTTTCACTTCCACATTGGTCTAGCGACTCCAATTTCACTATTGGGTTGTTGGCCATGTGTTTCAGAAACCTTGAAGCCCACTCACAGACAAGTCCTATCGGTGATCTCAAAGTGAAGAAACAACACCTTCAACCTTTACATAATGCTCTCATGAACACGTCTGCACTTGAGGCTACTTGGGAATATGAGAGGCATTGTCAGCAACCTGCACAAAAAACAGATGGCCCTGTTGAGAGTTCAGGTTCAGTGGAGGGATCTAGCTCAAATAGTGTACATGTGTCTTCAACATCAATAAGCTTCCTCGTCATTTGCTTTTACAGATGGATAATTGTGCAGGCGAATACGAGATGGTATACCTATTATGCAGTACAAGTTACGGCCATCAAAGCAGGAGTGGTTACCGAAAGAGGGGTTAATGCTCTTCAAAAGTGGAGAGAATGGAAAGCCACTTCTCCCAGAAGGACAACCAGACCTTATTCCATTGAGTGCCCAACTCAAGGAACAAGAGGTTATTATTGATGGCATCAAAAAATATGTGGCATGGGTTCAAAAATCGATGCCAAAGAATTCTGATAAGGCAACTGGTTACTCAGAACTATATAAGCATGTGGTTGACTATTGGGAGACTGTTGTTCGAGAGTTGGAAGGGCCTACTATCACAAGTACAGAATTGCAACACCTTTTTTGGCCTAAAACAAGGTGGCGAGAGGAGATTGAAATAACATCACTGAGCACAGACAACATAGAAGCCAGTAGTGATGTGGAAGTGCAAACCCCACACTTTGTTGGACAAAGGAACCAAAAACCTAAAGCATACTTTGATTGCTGCCAGGATCTTCAAAAAACTAATGATGGTTCTCATTACTCCAGATGCGTCATATAATCAGCCTATTTGGATGGGTCAAATTATCGACACACCTGAAGTAATCACAAAAAATAGTATTGTTAAGGTTGCATGGTTCAAACCACAAAAAAGGCGACACGAGAAGGAGAGCGAAAGATATAATGGATGCCTAAGAAAAACATGGTTTCCCAATCAAAAAGACCCAACATGTTTTATAAATGTTAAATCCATTCGATATGGTGGATGTCAACAAGCGTTGATAAAGTCACGATTAACAAAACTGCAAGGGAATGTATGTTTTCTGAAGCTTAAAGCAATTACAAAATTATAAAATATCATATATTTAATATTCATAATTATTATAAACTCTTTAATAATAGTACCAAATTGTTTACTTAACTATAAATTTAAAAAATGATATGGAAGATTGACTATATTATTATAGGATTTTATATATATTATTACTACTACAAATTTTTAATTAATAATGTTATATTTAAATATTAATATTTTAATAACAACATCAATATTTATATAATGTACCTCTTATGCTCTTCCTTAATTGTTATATTAGGCAATATATTATATAATTTAATACCTTCTACTTTTATAATGTTATTAATTTTTGTTCAATGAATGTTATAATTTATTAAAGGGTAGAATACAAAATAGAATATTCTAAAGAATATTCTATTTTCAAACATATATTCTAAAGAATATTCCTTTAATATTAGAAAATGCTAATTAAATAGCTAAAATTGCTAATTATTAGGAAATGGGACTATAGCCATGCCCATTTTAGTTACAACTTGCATAACTCGTCTTGAGGGAGATTTTCTCGGATTAGGTCCAAAAATGAAGTGTCAACTGGAGCAGAAGAACGGGAAAGCGCGTTTACCAACAACTGGTCCGAGCTCAGGATGACTTGTTCTTGTTGATCAAATCGGATTTCACCTGGTACTGGAGCTAGGTAACTGCGACGAGATAAGGCATCTGTTTTGCCATTTAGACGACCGGGACGATGAATAATCTCGTATCAGAACCGGGACAAAGACTGTGCCCATCGCGCCTGATGTCGATTGAGAACTCGTGCTGTTGCCCAGTACTGGAGGTTCTTGTGATCACAATACACCTTAACCACATGCGGGGAACCTTCAAGGAATCTGCGCCACTCCTCAAAGGCGTCGACGATCGCCAGCATCTCCTTATTGTAGACATCGTAGTTTATCTCAAGTGCAGTGAACTTGCGGGAATGGAAAGCAATGAGATGGAGAAGATGATCTAGACCTTCCTGGGACAACACTCCACCAATGGCGAAGTCAGAGGCATCAGCTTCCACGAAATATGGCTTCGCAGGGTCAGGATGGATAAGAATAGGTGCCGAGGTGAACGCCTTCTTTAGGAACTCGAACGCCTCCTCAGCCTCAGAGGACCAGACAAATGGAACATCCTTGCCAGTCAACTTCGTCAATGGCAATGCAATCTTGGAGAAATCCCGAACGAAACGTCGATAAAAGTTTGCAAACCCAAGGAAACATCGAACATCACGAACATTTGATGATCTCTCCCACTCCAATATAGTCCGGACTTTTGCAGGATCCATGTGAACACCTTCAGCTGAAATGATGTACCCCAGGAACTCGACAAACTGCTGACTGAAAGAGCACTTCTCCAACTTGGCAAACAAGTGGTGCTTCCGGAGCCTTTCCAAGACTAACCGTACATGCCGTTCGTGTTCTTCTCGAGTCTTGGAAAATATCAAGATGTCGTCTAGGTACATGATGACAAACAAATCCAAGAAGTCCCGGAAAATATCGTTAGCCATGTGCTGGAACACAGCAAGTGCATTTGTCAGGCCGAACGGTATTACTACGTACTCAAAATGTCCGTAGCGTGTACGAAAAGCTGTTTTCCACTCGTCCCCTTCTCGAATTCGGATGAGATTGTACGCTCCTCTTAAATCGATCTTTGTGAAGTACCGGGCACCAGAAAGACGTTCGAGCATGTCGGAGACGAGCGGGAGAGGATACTTGTTTGGAATGGTGACCTTATTCAGATCTCGGTAGTCCACCACAAGCCGGAGACTTCCATCCTTCTTGAAAACAAAGAATACTGGAGCACCAGCCGGTGATCGCGAATGACGAATAAATCTGGTGACAAGATTCTCCTCAATGTATTTCTTCAACGTCTCCAACTCTGTTGATGAGACCATAAATGGGACCGGAGGACGGTTGCTTACCCTCAATGAGATCGATAGGACAGTCATACTCACGGTGCGGTGGCAAGGCAGAAGCTTTCTTTTTGTCGAAGACGTCTGCAAAATTGGCATACTACTTTGGTAAAGCAGGAGGAACATAAACATCCTTAGCAAAGCAGGGATAGACTTTGATCGCGAACATGGATGTTGGGTCATGTCGGCTATCTTTCTTGAACTGCTTCAAGGTGATATGCGAGACTCGAAGTGGAGGAGGAACTGGAACAAGATCGGAATCAAAGAGTGTGGCTGGAGTTGAAACGGCTGGGAAACTGTTCATGAAACGTTCTCTCCAACTAGGATCCACCAACTCGATCCATGACAAACCAAGGATAATCGTAGAGTCTGGAATACAAACAACACTGAAGGAGATGTTGCACACAGCACCGCAAGCAACGACCTCAACGAACTCCGTGTCATTTATTACCGCTCCAGATTTGATATCTCGTCCATCAACGACCCATACAGAACTAGGAGTGTTCAAAGGATGTAGACGGATCCCGTGCCTGACAGCAAAATTCTTGTCGATGAAATTTGCGTTCGCTCCGCTATTCACCAAAGCTTTACCAGAGAACTCCACCTCTGGTGTCTTCAGCTGCACCGGAACATGGAACGGCTTGCACACCTTCGTGGATGGAATGGATCCAAGATGAGGAATGGAAGATGTTATGAGTGAAGAGCCTTGAGGAACATGAGTTGTTCCACGGCAATCTAGCCGGACGGCTCCTATTTGGGCTGGATCTTCTCGTTTCCCGACAGCATAGCAAGGGCCACTTCACGAGCTTGTTTTGGATGTCGATGACAATTCTCCAACTTGTGGTACGGGTCCCCACACTACAAACAAAGCTTGTACTGAATCCGCTTCTGACGTTCGGTTGGCAAAAAGCTTGCCTCGGCGTGATCGCCCTAATTCCATCGGGGATGGTTCTACTGAGGAAGATGATGAATCAGCAGATGAGGGAACAGGGACTGCAGAAATGGGAGAAGACGGCACCAAGAAGAAAGAAGGATGCTGACGTTCTTGTTTCCGCTCGATCAACCGGTTGTCACAACGAATTGCCAACTCGATCATGCTGGTGAGGGTTTTCGGAACCGCAAAATTCAGCAACATGTCTTTGACCTCGTCCTGCAACCCCGACCAGAAAACCTCCTTGAGAGCACGATCTCCCCATGTGACATCACAAGCAAGAAGTTAAAACTTTGATGCGTACTCTGCTACTGACATACCCCTTTGGTGAAGCTGACGGAGTTTGGTGATGGCAGCACTCTCACGATCCATGTCACTAAACATCACCGTGAACCGTTCCACAAACTCGTCAAAATTCCCAAGGATCGGATCATTGTTCTCCAGCAAGGCTGAGAACCATGAAAGAGCAGAACCAGAAAGCAGCGACCTGATCAATCCAACCTTGATGGGTTCTGTGCTGTAGCGCCTCGGCTGCATCAAGATCCATAGACGAACTTGATTGAGAAAACCTTAAAACTTCGATCGGTACCATCGAACTTTCGAGCATGCTGATCTTCGGTTCTGGAGAATTCACACGCTGTCGGAGCTGATCATTCTCAAGGTGTAGTTGTTCGAGCTGCTGCTGGAGGGCAGCAACTTGCTCATGAAGAGCATGCTCGGACATGATGAGTCAAAGAAGAAAAATCAAAAAAAAAAGAGAAGAAAATCAGAAAAGAAAAAGAAAAGAAAAAATCGAAAAGAAAATTGAAAAGAAAGAAAGAAAGAAAATGGGATCGATGACAAGCGGAAACAGAAGCTTGTCACTACCCAGAATCATTCAAACTGTCACGACCTTGTGCAAAGGGCAAAACCTTTAGAACAAGGGTGGAACCTTGAAAGGAGGAGATTGTATTCAAGAAAGAAATGAATATAAAATGAAACACAAGGCCGAAGACTGGTGTTGAATGATTCTGAGAAACCTGGAACTGGAACCCTGTTTATATATCTGAGGTTCTGAGAATTGTATGGTCCACAACTGATCTGGAATGTGTGATCCACAACTGGTCTGGAATGTATGGTCCACAACTGGTCTGGAACATGCGTATGAATATACGCCTTGCTGTTGATGGTGTAGTTCAGTATCCAGGATCATACGGACTAGTTGGTTAACACATGTGTGTGTTAGCCAAAAGGTCTCGGGTTCAAGTCCTGTGAAAAGCAAAAAATAACCCATGATCCTTAACAAGGCGGGGAGTGTGTCATAATTTTGGGGTTTGACTGTTATTACCTACCGAGTTGTGTGACGAACCCTAGTGTGTCATAATTTTGGGTTTGACTGTTTACCTACCGAGTTGTGTGACGAACCCTAGTTGTAGTGATTTTTCAAGTACCTAGTGACAGCCGGCCGGACTACGAGTACCTAGTGACAGCCAGCCGGACTACCCTTAAACACCTAAGTGCACTAAGTGGGCTGTTTCTAGGCGAAGGTAGTACTTACCCTCTAGAAAACTCTCCCACACCTAAGTGCACTAAGTGGGGCTATTTCTAGGCGAAGGTAGTACTTACCCTCTAGAAAACTCTCCCCCAGTTTGACGTTACAAAGATAGGTTTTTCGTTAAATATAGCTTGTCAAAAAGGGTTAGGGACACCCCTAGGGTTGACCTAACCCTAGGGTTGCTCTAACCCCATGCCCTAATACCCCCCCCCCTAGGGGTTAGGTTAGGGTTATGTTAGGACAACCGTTTTCTCTAAGGGCTGGCATTTCCGTGCCAGCCCACTTACTCACTTAGGTAAAAAGGGGGGGGGGGGTCCGTCACATAAATAAGGTAGAGTATATGTAGTGAGGCTTCATGGGTTCAAAAGAGAGCTTGTTAACCTCCTACCGGTGCAAGCTAAGCTTGTGTCGTCAAGGTGCAACCCTCCGTTGTGCTGCCCAAACTTCCACATGACAGGGGTACAACCCACCCTAGGGTTAGACTATCCTTATCGTTGACAGGATCTTGCCTTTGAGATAGGGGCACATCACTTCTAAGGAGTTAGTCAGATTCCTTGGTTCGAAAACTTGTTCGCAAGCTCAAAGGTATTGCCCGAGTTCACGTTCCGCAAAACTAGTGGTTGAGGCCTTGCTCCGACCGCCTCAACCACGCCAATCTAGAACGACACCTAAGGCTCGACTAGTCCGTATATCCTTGATTCACAAGGTGAGTCTCATTCGTGGACTTAGTCAGTGAGGGTTTGAGTTCCTAAGGCTTGGGTTCTTAATACGGATTATTTTACCAGATTCCATGGGGATTTCCAGAGAGGGGATTCTAGGGTTGGCACCTGGCAAGCCGCCTTTGTGGCACCAGGTAAAAAACTCTGACACATTATGTATATTTTATGCTATGATTGCATTAAAATATGTTTTAATACCACTCTGATTACAATAAGGTAAATTTCAAATACATGTATATAATTTTAATGTATGAACAAATTATAATTTGTATTTTTAAAAATAATTTATAAATCACTAAAATGATTTGTGCTATTAATAGCTACTTTATTATAAAAAATTCTTTATACGTGTTTTCTAAACCCTAAACCCTAAACTAGTGTTTTCTTATGCATTTTTATATAAATAAAGACTTTAATATATATTATATATTAAAATTTAATAATAAAATACTTGTGTTATGTTTAAACCCTAAACCAAACATTATATATATATACACACACTAGGTGTAAGGTTTAAGTGTTTATTGAGGTGTAGGGCTTAGTGTATAAGGTCAAGGGACTATAATAAAGGATTTTAATACTTATATATTGGCTTACTGCCCATGTGGCATACTGAGATAAATGATTAATTATGATCATCGTTGAGCCACCATGCCTAGCTTAATTGATTTGTTGCTTATTTCTCGAAAGCATTATGTTAAACGCATGTATGATTCATATGTACTATGTGTATGTGACACATTCACATATGTAATATGTATGTTTGTGTGCAATGTGCATGAAATTAATTTTTCAACACTCTCTCTTTCACACACACACCATGCATGATCCATATGTACTAACGTGACACACAATATTATTATGTATGTGTTGTGTGTAATATGTGTTATGTATGTATGTGAAAACTTAATACTCTCACAGACACACATATGTTAAACCCATACATGATTCATATTCACCCACACACCTACACACCCGCACAAACACAATAAACTTATAACAAAAAGAGTATTCATTTAGGATTAATATATCTTTTATTAATTTTAGGGTTTAGAATATATTCTTATGGTTTCAAGGCGGTGGAGGAAGAAAGGCAGTGCAGAAGATTTGAGCGTAGTGGCACCATCACACCATAGATCCACTCTCACAAAAAGGCAAGAAGGCGTGGCAGTGCAAGAAGGCACAATGGTGCAATGGCGATGCAGTGAGGGTTTGAAGACAGCATTCACAAGTTAAATCCTCTCTCGCAAACACACACTTGTATGTGAATGTACCTATGTATTGATTTTTATCTCTCTCTCTCTCATACATACATATATATGTGTGTGTGTGTCTATATAATTTAATTTTCTATACTTTTATTATATTATCATAATTGTTTGTTAACCTTACTCATAGTATGATTATACTTTTCTTGATATATTCATTATTCTTATTTATCTATCTCTCTCTCGTGCACACACACACACACACACACATGTATATACATATACATATATATGTGTGTATTTGTATATTATAATTTATTTATCTCTCTCGCACACATACACCTATATATACATATATATGTGTGTGTATCTGTATAAATTAATTTATTTATTTATCTCTTGCACACACATGCACACTCCTATATATACATATACATGTGTGTGCATATGTATAATTTAATTTATTTATCTATCTCTTGCACACACACACACTTGTATATACATATACATTTGTATGTGTGTGTATCTGTATATTATAATTTATTTATCTATCTCTTGCACACACACCTCTGTATGTGTATGTACATGTGTATTTGTATATATATTACACACACTCTTGAATGTATATGTATGTGTGTATTTGTATATATATATATAATTTCTTTATCTCTCTATCTCTCACACACACCTATATGTATGCATACATGTGCATTAAATGTATATATATAAGTTCTTTATCTCTCTTTCTGTCACACACACACAACTGTATATATGTGTATGTGATTGTTGGGGACTTCATAGGCCAAGTGTGGGGTGACGGTAAGTGGTCTCGATGGTCGCCAGACACCATTACCAACGTCCAATCCCATGGTTCTGGTAGGTGTCACGGGATGAAAGGAGAATGTGCGGTGATGGCCTCTACCTAGACCCTGTGAGGGTCCATCTTGTGGGGTGCTGCACTACTGCCGAGTGGAATGGGAGTCAGGGAAACAAAGTGAACAATGAACCTGGTTAGAAGGACCCCAACCCACTACTCATCTTCCTGCTTATATAGTGGATTTGGGTAGTACAGAGTGACAGGCCATGTGGTGCCCCATCATTGGGCCACCACCCTATGACAAGGCCTGAGTCTACCGCCTTAATACACCTCCCTTACGTGTGCCGTCCTTGGTACCTTGGTAATTGGTCAAGACGATTGAATTGTCCTGTGGCTAGTGCCACATGTTAGCTATTGTTGTTGTGACATACCTAGAGTACATCAATCGCTCTACCGTTTGGCCTCCTTTTTCCCGGCCACTCATTCACCCTCGGCCGACCTATTTGACGGTGGTCAACCCACCGTCAACCAGTACGTGTGTATCTGTATTTTATAAGTTCTTTATCTCTCTCATGCACACATATATATTTATATGTACGTGTGTATTTGTATATTATAATTTCTATATATCTTTCTCACACACACATGCTTGAGATAGGGAAGTGGTGGTGGGATTAATCCTGCCACCCCTTCCCTGCCTTCTAAAATGGTAGACGAGATTAATCCCGCCTACAACTATCTAAGACGGAGAAGGGTGACGAGATTAATCTTACTACCCTATATGTGAATGTACATGTGTATTAGTATATATAAGTTTTTTATCTCTCTCACACATACACACCTATATTTATATGTACATGTTTATTTATATATTATAATTTCTATATCCACTCTTGAATGTAGTTGTTCTAGTGTTCTTAACGCACTCTTCCAGCTTCCAAAAATTCTCAAATAAATTGAATGTGATCTATAAAGAATTTGGGATCGAGCTACCCTTTCAATCTTCTTAATAATGTTGTTGTGTTCTTCTTCAATGACAGTTGTGACAATTGCTTCATTTGTGAATCTTTTATAGTGTGAAGCAATATTTACAGTGAATACACCTACTCAATAAGTATTAAGATCCTCAAAAAAGATATTTAACCGGATCCCTTTCATAAATGGCTCCATGGTTGACATCATTGGTGTGTTATAATTCACAAGTCAACAAAACCACCCGAGATTCGAATCATATCTGGCATTTTTAAAATCCGAAAACATTACATTGAATGAAATGAGGTATATATTTTAAGCATCATCCAGCCTGCCCTTGGGTACTTCCCTTTTGAATTTATTTTTTATTGTTTTGTTTGCCTACGTGATGTGATAAAAAGTAATTTGACAGAAACCATAGTTGATCCAATATGCTTCTTGTTTATTTTGAAATATGGCCAAGTTATTCCAGAATCCCCTACCCATCTCATTTCGTCCTTTTGTCTTTAATGTTACCTCAATGCCATATTTGAATACAAAATTAATAAGTTCTTCAATCACATGTCCGAGTATAATAGATTTTTTTTAATTCTTATTTAGAATCTAAAGACGACGCCATATTAATGGTAAAATCACTTTGTTTAATCAAGTCGCCTTTCTGCACAATAGTACACTATGAATACAATTTTATTAAAATGCACATACACTTATACAAACCCGAAAATACAAATACACAATTAAAACTTTACAAGATCTATAAATATTTTCTCTGAAGTGCATAAACTAATTAGATGGCAGGATTAATCTCATCAGGCCCGATTATAAGAGGAGGAATTGTCACATGATTAATCCTTTCAATTCGAAGAGCATGTTATAACTAAAATGGGCATGTCTATAGTCCCATTTCTTAATAATTAGCAATTTTAGTTATTGAATTAGCATTTTATAATATTAAAGAAATATTCTTTAGAATATACGTTTGAAGATAGAATATTCTTTAAAATATTCTATTTTGTAATCGACATTTTAATAAATTATAGCATTCATGGACCAAAAATTAATAACATTATAAAAGTAGAAGGTATTAAGTTATATAATATATTATATTTAAGATTGTATAGGCCTAATATAAAAATTAAGGAAGAGCATAAGAGGTACATTATATAAATATTGATGTTGTTATTAAAATATTAATATTTAAATATAACATTAATTAAAAATTTGTACTAGTAATAATATTTATATATATATAATATACAAAATCCTATAATAATATAGTCAATCTTCCATATCTTTTTATAAATTTATATAGTTAAGTAAACAATTTGATACTATTATTAAAAAGTTTATTATAATTATGAATATTAAATATACGATATTTTATAATTTTGTAATTACTTTAAGCTTCAGAAAACATACATTCTCTTGCAGTTTTATTAATTGTGACTTTATCAACGCTTCTTGACATCTATCTAGATCGAATGAATTTAACATTTATAAAACATGCTATGTCTTTTCGATTGGGAGACCATGTTTTTTTAGGCATCCATTATATCTTTCGCTTTCCTTCTCATGTCGCCATTTTTGTAGTTTGAATCATGCAACCTTAACCATATACTTCATGTGTAATCCAAATTTTTTTGTGATACAAGTACGTGTATGCTATGCATATATATGTATTATATATTGTATGTATGTATATATATATGCATATATACACATACATACACACACACACGCGCACACACACATATAGATAGATGATAAGAGAGAGATGGATACAGACAATCATGTACAGACATATATGCAAGAAATATGATAATCTATGTACACTTGTAAGTATATATGTATATGTATAACACCCACACCTGTTCACACGCACACATGCTTACTCTTATTATTTGATTTTATAGACATGGTCAGAGTCTGAGCCAACTGACGCAACACGAGGATATTCAGAGAAATGCTTGAATGCATTAGCTTCTGCACTACCTGGTTTAATTGGTGGAAGTGCTAACTTAGCCTCCTCAAACAAGGTTTATCTAATATATATATGTATATGCGGTTTACATATAATATGTGTATGTATTCTTTAATACATTTAGCGATTATTAACTTAGTTTTATATCTTTCAGGTTTATCTCAAAAACTTTGATGACTTTCAGTATCAAAGCCCTTGGGGAAGAAATATCCGTTATGGCATTCGAGAACATGCAATGGCAGGTCAGGTGATGTGTGAGTGTGTATATAAATTTATGTATATTTGTATGTCTATATGTATATATGCCATAAATTAAGTTTAGTTACACATGCACACACACACACACGGGCACGCGCTTATTGTATGATTGTGTTTTACAGGCATAACAAATGGAATAGCCTTACACGGGAGTGGATTAATACCATTGGCAGCTACGTTTATGTCTTTCACGGACTATATGAAGCATGCAATGAGGCTTTCTGCACTTAGCAAGGTATTGTTATATTCATTGACTAATTACAATATTAATGGTTATACCTTAAGTTTTTATTTATGTAATACTAAAGGATTATTAGTATAGTTAATATTTGTTCTTTTTAATTTTGTCATTAGGCAGGAGTAATATATGTAATCACACACGATTCAATAGGCTTGGGTGAAGATGGCCCAACACACCAGCCAGTTGAACACCTGGTTGGCCTCCGTGCCATTCCTGACATGCTTGTCCCGCGGATGGCAACGAAGTAAATGGGGCGTACAGAGTTGCAGTGAGAAGACGCGATGGGCCATGTGTGATCTCCTTGTCTAGACAGGCAGTGGGCGCAAATGTAGCTGGAACATCTGCAGAAAAGGTTGCAAAGGGGGGCTATGTTATCAGTGACAATAGGTGCGTGCGTGTGTGCATGCGTGTGTTCATCTTCACCATGTTATTAATATGACTATAGCATCAATACACACACGCGCACGCGCACACATACACACGTGTAATCTGGTGTTTGTGCAGTGAGAATGGTAAACCCGATATTATCTTGATTGGCACGGGGTCGGAGCTGTGTTTATGCGAAGGTGCAGCCGAGAAGCTTAGAACTAAAGGGGTTAAAGCTAGAGTGGTTTCCTTAGTTTCCTGGGAGTTATACGAAAAACAGCCTGAAGATTACAAAGAACAGGTACGTTACATATATATAACGTGTGTGGTATGTGGTGTGTGTGTGTGAGAGAGAGAGTAACGTCCACTTAGGTGCTACCGAGGAGCGTGAAGAAGAGGTTAACTGTGGAAGCTGGTTCGGTTATTGGGTGGAGGGAATATGCTGGTTTCGAGGGGAAGATACTCGGGGTGCGTACGTTTGGTAAGAGTGGGGCTTATCTTGATGTGTTCAAGAAGTATGGGTTCACTGTGGAGAATGTAGAACACCAAGCATCGGAGCTTTTAAACAAGGGTAATTAAGTAAATGTTTTTGTAGAATGTTATAATAAATAAAAGATATTTATTTTAGTCACGTGGTTATACTAAGGATATTAAATGTTAATATTTGAGTTTGTTTCTTATAAGTTATATTGTAAATAATAAAAATATAGAACACTTTTCTTATGTTTATATATTCTGCCAAATCATACGACACCTTTCTAAAATGTCTTAAACAGTTAATTTAATTAATATAATAAATAACACATATTATTTAGTTTATGGATTTTAAATATACGTTATTTTAAAATTTTAATGAGTACTGCTTGTTTTACATTAGTTGCATGGGAATTATTCAAGTAATGTGTTTTAATATTCTATTTACCAAAAATAAATAAAATTCTTGGTTATATGAATGCATTATTAATAAATAATTAAATTATTATTTTAATCTTTCTTGCCTACGGACTGATTTGAATTTAAAACTTTATTCTGTGGTGAACATTAATTTAAAATAACTTTAATATATTTTAAGCATATAATAATGCTTTCATTTAAAATGGAAAATTTTAAATAAAATTCACATCAAAATACATAATTTCAAAACCAAGAAAATCCTATGTATGTTATATAATGTAACACTTCAAAAGTATATTATGAAACAATAAACAAATTGAAATTTTTTATTTTCACAAAGTCTGATTATATCTTAATATATATATTAAAAATATAAGCATAGTACTAAAAAAATAGATTGAAGAGAGAGAAAAGCTGGCTGTCCCTGCCTTTGATAAGTTCACGACTGCATTATATAATAACAATAATATTAATAACAATTTTAAATTGCCTCATACACGCACGCACGCACAATATATATACCTACTTTTTGATTTCACTCATCAATCACCATCGTAATAACATAAATTAATCACATATGTAATATATTCA
>PUQB01001361.1:0-21715 GCA_003024785.1 Selaginella tamariscina
GATTCTTTATACAGGTAATTTGAATATGCTAATTATATCCTAACTATAGGATAAATCAAACTATTAATTTAATTTGTTGAATAAATTCAAATTACATGGTTTTATTTGTTATAATTAAGAGGGGCATATCCTACAATGAAGAACTTCAGATTCTTAAAGAGATTACATTTAAAGACCATTATCTCTCTCACACCGGAAGCCCAACCCAACAAAGACCTTGTTAGCTTCTGCCACGACCAAGGCATCCATCTCCAGCACATATATGTTCCCAAATTCCATGTACGTATGCATATATGTTTATATGTGTGTGCTGTGTGTGTTTTATATATACATATATTTATATAAAACAGCTTATGTGCATATAGAGAAAGTACATATAATTAGCAATTTTATATAGTTTGTTTTTAAATAAATTAATTCTAAGTTAGTGAGATATAGACATTTTATATTTGACTTTTATTATATAATTCTGTTATAACTACTTCCACGGCTAGGAAAAGTAGTTATACATAATATTTATATATTTTATATTGTTTTATGTTTTTTTTAATTATATATATATTTAGTTTAACTTTTGCTTTTATATGCTAAGGATACCGTTACTCTCTCCCATGATCAAGTTGTGGAGGTTCTACAGAAGATCATCTCTGTTGATAACTTGCCTGCTTATTTGCATTGCTTAGATGGAGCTCATATTACAGGCTTAGTGGTAAATGATATATAAGAAAATTAACATTATATACAAAATAAATTAGAATTTATTAAATAAATATAATTATAGCAGCAAATATATATAAATATTTATGTATATATATTTAACAAATGTGAATATGTTGAGTAAACAGATTATGTGCCTGAGAAAGTTACAGTGTTGGAACCTTTCCACATCAACGGCTGAGTTTTGTAATTCCAAAGAACGGGTGAGATTTCCCGTGAGGAATCTCAGTTTGTGGAATCTTTTGTAGGAACTATACCTATTCCACCCAGAATTCCACAATGGTTATGGCAGGTAAGTAATGAGTTCAAATATAAATATTCTTATTATTATTATTATAAATATTTAAATATTCAATATTATTTTGATGAAAATTTAACTGAAAATTTTCTAATTGGTTAGGGAGTAAGAAATGTAAAGCATCCTATATTCCATTTGGTTATGCAACCAAATCAGCTCCATTAAGGTTTTCAAAAGGATAATGATTATCTTATGTATGTTGTTATAATTTTAACATTTAAGTATTTCATTACATTGTGGATATTCATAATTAAAAAGTTTAATTTGGTTATATATATATAATGAAATTACAATAGTAATTAAAGTGTTTATCTTAACATATAAGTACTTCAATATTAAATAATAATTAATGCTTAATTCTCTTTTTTCTGAACCTAGGATAAATTCATACTAATATATTTATTTAAATTTTAAAGTTAAAAAACAATATAAAAGCATTTAATTAAAGAAGTTTACTTCCTAGTCACAGTAGAACAAGCTAGGGTGCTTTTGTACCCTTTTAAGTATCCTAATTAAACCTTCTTATTTGCTGCCATATGTTCACTCCATTGTCTCTAGGGAGTTTTTTACTCTCTCTCCCTTGCTCGTATATATAACAAATGTATATGTCTATAATGTGTACTATAATCTACGTGTACAAATGTATATGTCTATAATGTGTACCATAATCTACGTGTACAGAAGACGTAAACCAATATATCCGGTTGAGATGTATGTAAAGTGCATATATATATATATATACATATACATACACACACACGTGTGTGTATGTACCAACCTTGGTGGTTTCTATTTAATGTGGTTTGTTCATATGTGCAAACATGTTTTATATATCTTTTCATGTCTCTTGTTCTATTCAATATATTTTAGTTTCATTGCTTCATCAGCTCCTTTGCAAGTAAACCACATAAAATACTTATATTGACATTGTAGATAACTACCACACACACACACACACACTCACACACACGTATATATGTTATGTGGATCTACTTCTAAAGCCTTCTTTATGTTTAAATTTAATAAGTTCATGTGCGAAAAATTATTTTGTCATAGTCACCGTTGCTTTCATGGGCAATCCATTACATATGCTCTAATCAATATTACATTTGAACTTATAAATAAAACAACACGCAATAAATAAGGTGATAAATTTATAAGAGTTCGTAAGACAAAGACAGATGTTGTATACAAAAAAGAAAGTTATGTTTTAAATTTATATGACATAAAGATTTTTAATTCAACACAGTGTTGACTTCAAGTGTTTAAAAATTAAAGCATAAAAATTAAGTTCTTTTAACTTAAAATCTTTATTTTCCGCTCCTAATAAGTGATTATTAAGTATGTGTATCTATTTATCTATATATATATATATATAATTATATAATGCATATGTATTTATTTATTTGTGTGTATAATGCAATGTGAACTATTTTGGTTTTTTTCTTTCCATTTTGAAAGTGCACACTTTTATAAAAATTAAAAAGAATTATAATTTAAAATCAAAGTGAGAAAATTAAGATAATCCATATTGCATTATTTAAAGTTACACACAAATAAGTAAATACATATGCACATTATATATATATACCTATTAAAATTAGAAATTTAACTTTTGTGTTTTAATTTTGAAATACCTAGGTTAACATTGTGTTGAATTAAAAATTTTATATCATATAAAACATTCTTAAGTTAATAAGACTTTAAGTTTTAAAACTTATGACCATTTAAAATCCTATACATTACTAAAATATAAATCAACATGTGAACAAATAAATTGAAACACAAGTGAAGTAAGAGTTACATTTCTTTTTTGTGAGTATTTATTTTTACATTTTCGATCTTAATTTAGATCGTTCATAATTGAATTTTTATTTAAGATTCATCCAAAGGCGCTTGCATTGTAATCTTGTAATCTTTATTTTCACATTTTAAATTTTAATTTATATTTTAGTAATGTCACAATAAAATTCTTAATTAGGGTTCATCTGCATTGTAATCTTGTAATCTTTATTCTCACGTCTTCAATTTTAATTTTATATTTTGCAAATATTTTTAATCTTGTGTCTTCTTGCAAATTTAAAGCAAATAAAGAACTTGGGAGCGATGATATAATCACATAAAGAAGGTACATCTGTTTTTGGTTAAAATCTACGTTTTTAGCAGTTTTTTTTATTGACAAGTCACCTATGCAAGATGTTGCAAATGTAAACCTTTCCATACACACATATATATATAGTGTGTGTGTGCTATAATATTATAGTTAAAGTACACAGTTCAGTTCTTAATCTTCGTCGAAGTCACATCTGCCACGTGTTCAATGACCCTTAAAGGTCTTAATAAAAACGATCGGCTAAATATGTGATTGTGATAAAGTGGGACCGTACAAACTGGAATTTCGCCATAAAGTAATAGCTGGCCACTTATGCAATCTGAAACATATCTAGCGGCTGGCGTTTGAATTTGAAATTGACACATGGCATGATATATATGAGTGCCCAGTGGCGGAGATTCTCAGCATAAGACGTACCGATGAATATCTTACCCCACACGAGCTGTGAATATTCCAAGGATATGCTAATCCCTACCAGGCATGTTATGACGTGAGCTCCAGAATGGGAATGATGACTTGCTACTAGGCATGTTATGTTATGAGCTCCAGAAGGGAATGATGGCTTGCTATAGTTTTGCTGTCTTTCACTAAGCACTGCATAAACTCAACTTGCTTCAGGAAGTCTTTAATGTCCACGCCAAGCAAGAAACATTGCCAAATACTTAGTTAATTTAATTAATTAGGACTCGCCTAAACTACTTAGAAACACATAGTGTCCAGCTCAGTTATTATACTGACCACGTGGATTTTAAGACCGTTTGAGACGAAGAAGACGATTCTCCACCGCACGATCCAGTAAAGCAAAAGTGTCTAAATTGAATTAACGGTTGAGATTAAAAAAAGCTTTTCCTTGTGTTTTTTTCTTCCTCTGTTCTCTTCGTTGTCTTAGAGAACAGTGGTATTATGGAATATAATAGCGAGTTAATTACAGAGAAAAATGTCATCGGAAGTTCAAGCAGATGTGCGGCGGAGCTGGTTGCACAGCAGAAGAGGTTATCGGTTCGAGACCTTGCCAGCGTGGACAAGGTGCTGCTCATGCAAAAATATGTAAGTATAAAAATCTTTTTATTTTATTTATTTATTTTTGATAATTATCTGTTTAAATTTATATTTATCTCTTATGTTAGATCGTCAACTGCTGATTACCAACTTAACTGATGTTTTGGAGGTGCTTTGTGGTCGTGTGGCTGTGAAGACTGCTATATATCTTATGTTATTTAGTACTTAGAAAATATGTACATCATATCTCACTCTCTCTCTCTCTCTCTCTCTTTATATATATATATATATATATATATATATATAGAGAGAGAGAGAGAGAGAGAGAGAGAGAGAGTGAGTGAGTTTGATATGTAAAATTTACTTAACCCAACCATGTTTATAAGTGGATGCATTTATATGTACACATCTTGCGCAACACACACACTTTGCTGTTGGGAGGCTATGACCAGATGGCGAAAGGAGTTTTATCTACAACTGGAACCATTGATCCAGGTTCTCTCTCTCTCACACACACACACGCGCGCGCGCACAGATATGCACGTATATATGGACACACACATACACACACATACTATATAGTACTAAGTTACTATATCATTATATAAATATTTGAGCACCTGGGTTAGAAATTATGTTGAAGCCTTGGTGGAATTGAGTTTAAAGTAAGTTCAAACATGAATATGGTGTTAATTAACATAAATATAATATTAATTAAGTTAATTATTACTAATTTAATAATTAACTTAAAAAAAATACGTTGTTGGCATGCAGGCACACACATATATACACGTTTGTGTGATATCAAAGGATCCTCTCTCTCTCTCTCTCTACACACACACACACATACACATACACGATGCACGCAATCAAATCTTACTTCATACAATGCAGAACTCCAATTCCGTTTTGTTTATTAGAAAACCATGTAATTAATTTATATTAAATAAAATTAATATAAACTAGATATTAATTAATTATTTAGCTATGTGGAGCTAGAGGAGGTGAACTATTAGCATTGTCAAAAGAGGATTATCGTATTATGAGTCTGAGCGCGAACGTAATGCTGCAATAATGCTTGCTAGAAGATTCGCCCTTGACTGTAACGTGAGTACACACACACGTATTTATACAGACATACTTGTGTGTATACACTATATTTGTATACGCCACATATTCATTTGTGATTCTTTAGGTTATGCTTGCAGGGCCAGACGATAGAGCGGCTGTAGCGACATAAAGATACAAATGGTTTATACACCACTCTCGTTTTTATTTCGAAAGCGATGTATACGTTTGTGATAAGATATGTGTGTGTGTGTGTATGCATATGTATATGTATGTATGTCTGTATATTAAGATAAATATATTAGAATGCGTATGCGATATTTTCTTCTTTATAAGAGATTCTGGCCATGAAAATGACACATGTATGCTACAGACTTACACACGTCTCTACGAATATATATGTGTGTGCGCGTGTGTGGATGCTGTTTACCAGATCAGTCACGACAAAATGGAGATCATGAAGGCTCACTACATCAAATCCACGTGTAAATTCCATGTCACCAGATAATATAGTATCTTAACCTTATTTATTAAACTTTTGAATAAAAGATGCACACACAATAACTCTTTTGTATTACTATGTTTTGTTGTCCAATTGACAAACTATTAAAAATTAAGTAATATTTATATTAATAAAGAATATCCGCAGGCTTTATAGAAGAATATTCGTATGCTGCCTTACAGGAGAATATTCTCATTCTAGTGTATTTTTCACAGTTCATTACAGGAGAAGGGAAATGGATGGTAACGCTCTCTTTAAAGCAGCAACGTGCATCTAAAAAGTATGACAAGTTATTATGGTTGTTTATTAGTGTGTGTTGTGTGTGTGTGTGTGTGATCCTCATGCAGGCTGCAAAGATTGTTGAATACGATAGCACTTTCAAAGAGGAGGAGAAAAGATTAGCAAAAACACTAAAAATCAGCTGCAATTTGAACAATGCTGCATCTAAGTTGAAGCTTAAAGATTACAACGAGGCTGTAAGGTATATACCCGTATATACATACATACGATCAGTGATGAAGTTGTTGTTCAAGTGTCCATATATGGCAGGTAGAGTCGTCAAATTTGAAGGCTTTGTATCGAAGAGCGGAACTGTTGGATTTAGACCTTGTCGAGCGGGACATAAGGAAAGCTTTAGAAGTAGATCCACAAAACAGGTATATGTTGTGTGTGTGTGTGGCATTTATCTACAATGTCAATATTTGCAGTTTTGTGTATTTGATATAAGTTAATTAAATTATTTGATTTACTTGCAAGGTAGTTGATAATAGAGCAAAGGGCAATGAAACTAAAACAGATTGAATACAACAAGAGATATATGAAAACATGTTTGCACATCTGAACAAACCATACTCAGTAGAAACCACCAAGGTTGGTACACACACGTGTATATATATATATATATATATATATATGCATTTTATATACATCTCATTCTGTACACGTAGATTATGGTACACATTATATCGTATACATTTGTTATACATACGAGTGAGTAAAAACACTCCTTTTATGTGCAGCCAGAGATAATGAAGGTGAACATATGGCAGTCGCTTGTTTTACTGTGACTTCTTTAATTAAATGCTTTTATATTAATTTATTTTTTTAACTTTAAAATTTAAATAAAAATATTAGTATGAATTTATCCTAGGTTCAGAAAAGAGAGAAATAAGCATATATAATTATGATTTAATATTGAAGTACTAATATGTCAAGATAAACATTTTAATTACCATTGTAATTTCATTATATAATATATATATATATATATATATATATATATATATATATAACCAAATTAAACTTTTTAATTATGAATGTAATGAAATACTTAAATGTTAAAATTATAACAATATACATAATTACTGCAGCTGATTTGGTTGCATAACCAAATGGAATATAGGATGCCTTACTCCCTAACGAAAATTTTCAATTAAATTTTCATCAAAATAATATTGAATATTTAAGTATTTAAAATAATGATATTAAGAATATTATGTGAACTCAGTACTTACCTGCCCACGTATGTATAACAAATGTATATGACTATAACGTGTACCATAATCTGCATGTACAGAAGCCATAAACCAATATATCCGGTTGAGATGTATGTAAAGTGCATACACACACACACACACACACAACAACACGTGTGTGTGTGTGTACCAACCTTGGTGGTTTCCACTGAGTGTGGTTTATTCAGATGTGCAAACATGTTTAGCATGTCTCTCGTTGTATTCAATTTTTTTAGTTTCATTGCCCTTCGCTCTATTATTAGCTCCCTTTAAAGTAAACCACATGAACATATGCTTAATCATAAAATAATTAATTTATATTGACATTCTAGATAACTGTCACACGTACACGTGCGCTCCCACGTACACACAAACAATGTATACATGTTATATGGATATATTTTTAAAGCCTTTTTATGTTTAAATTTAATAATTTTATATGTGAAAATCTCTTTTATCAAGGTCATCGTTGCTTCTTAAGTAACTGGTTACATACACTCTGATTTATATTGCGTTTGAATTCTTTATTGTAATTGATTTATTATCATTTATTACAAATATTTATTTGATTAATCATTTCTATTGTTCAAATATCTATTTAATAATATGATATTTTATTTATTGCTTTTTTAAAATCATTTTTGATAATATTTGTTATTGTATTTTTTTAGTTATAATAAATATTTACAATATTTATTTACCACTAATCATTTTATTGTTGATATTTAATCAACAATTGTTTTTATTATTCAAATATTTATTTAATAATATGGTTTTATGGTATTTTATTTATTGCTTTTTTTATTCTCTTTATTTGTTACCAAATTTTTTATTGTTCAAATGGTATTTGTTATTGTGTTTTTTTTTTGTTAAAATGTAATAAATTTCATTTTTAATTGTAATAAATATTTACAACCTTTGTTTACAAATACCAATCGTTTTTACTATTCAAATATTTTATATGTTATTTATTACTTTCTTTTTTAATATCTTTTACAAAAAATATGATATAGTATTCGTTTATAAACCACCAAAACATTATTTAAAAATATAAGATATATAAATCACTTAAGGCATATTTAAGTTGCAATATATAAATATATTTAAAAATATGCAAATATTTATTTAACGATATAATATAATTTTTTATTTATATCAAATATGATATTTATCTTTGTTATTTTCTTTTTATTTAATTCTTTTTTATAATACCAAAGCATATTTAAGTTACAACATATAAAGATCTTTATAACATATGCATATATTATTAATAATAAAATATAATATTTATTTATAAACCACATATGGTATTTTATATATAAACTACCAAATATAAGATTTTATTTAAAAACCTTTAATGATGTTTTTTATAAATCTCTTTTTAATGTTATAATATATTATTTTATTTATAAATTATTAAGGCATATTTAAGTTGTAACATATAAAAATGAGTTTTTTAATCTCTTTTTAATGATATAGTATATTTCACTAAAGCATATTTAAGTTACAGCATATAAAAATCTTTAAAATATAATATGATATATTATTTATTGTTTTTTTTTTTCTTTTGAATTATATGATATAGTATTTTATTTAAACCATTAAAAACATGTTTAAGCTACAGATATTATTAAAATCTTTAATAATATATAAATATTTTTTAATGATACGATTTTATATTTTATTTATAAACCACCAAAGCATTTTATGCAATATATAAAAATCTTTAAAAAATATAAATATTTTTAAATGATATGATGTTATATAGCACCAAGCCATTTTTAAATTACAACATAAATATTTATTTTTACGCCTTATGAAAATATTATATTAAATTCGTGTTAATAAAGCAATTTATTTATTTGCTTTAAGAGAAAATTTCATATATATCTTTGAAATTTACAATATGTACATATATACCCTTGTAAAAAGTTTTAAATTTACATTTAAAACTTCAATTCTTATATTTTAATTTTTAAATAATAATAAATACAAATTATGTATTTAACTTATAACATACTTAGAATGAAATTAAATAAAGTTTATAATTAATAAATGTTAAAAATGTCATAATAACAAATATTAAGAAATGACATTTTTAAAATAATTATATTTTATTGCAATATATACTAACAACATTGAAATTGTATTTTACTACATGTATATACATAATATCTTTAAAGATATATTGATTATGTATTAAAATGAAATTATTATTTCTTAAGCAAATTTAAGATTAAATTAAATCTTAATCATTTTTTAAGACATTTTAAAATTATACTATATTATCAATTTAAACATAAAATATTACTAAGATAAATATGTTTTAAATAAAGTTCAAGGTTAAAATAAAATCTCATCTAATTATAATATGCAACAAAAGTGACATTTGGCATATGTTTTTATATAGATACATATATAGCATTTAGGTTTTATATATAATACATATATTGTATTAAATAGTTATTAAATCTGGTGAAAAAATAAATAATTATTAGGTCAACCAAGCCTTTTGAAATGTTGTATTTAAGGTTTTGAAATGTTAAACATAGAAGTTAATTTTTTAATATGTAGTTCCTCCAAAAAGAAAATCAGGTTGGCAAAGAAAAAATAATAATAAAATAACATGTTAATAAGTGAAAATGTAAATAAAAATTTTCTAAATCAAAAATTAAAAATTAATGAATTAAATTTAGTGTTACCATTAATATTCTCGATGAGGATATATATGTAGCGTTGTCATAGAGGTTTATTAAAAAGTAATGCATTGAAATAGTCACCAAATCTGGTAAAAAATAAATAATTATTAAATTAATCAAGTCCTAACCTAAATTAAATTAAATTGTTAAAAATAAAAAATAAAATTAAAGTTTTAAAATGTTGTGTCTTTTTGAACATAGAAGTTAATTTTTTAAGATGTGGTTCCTCTGAAAAGAAAATTAGGTTGGCCAAGGAAAAATAATAATATAAATAACATATTAATAAATGAAAATGTAAATGAAAATTTTCTAAATCAAAAATAAAAAAATAAATAATTAAATTTTAGTATTACCATTAATATTCTCGATGATAAGGATATATATGTAGCGTTGCCACAGAGGTTTATTAGAAAGTAATGCATTAAAATATAAAGTTAATGAAATTAAACCATTGAATATATATCAACACAAAATAAACAAAAATATTTATGTTTAATTCTATAATTTTTTAAAACTTAAGTTAAACTAATTCATAATTTATTTATTTTAATTTCATTGGTTGAATGACAAATTATTAATTTTTAAAGTTTAAAGAAGCCAAATATACCTGTATAATATCTTATTAAATATATGGTATATAATGGTATAAATAAAAATAATATTTCAATCTTCATGTCATGTTAAAACATAAACATTGTCTTGTATTTAGATGAAAATATAATTTTCAAACAGAGTATCAAACATGGTTAAGCATTATGTAATAAGATTCACTAAAAATAAAATAACACATTGACTTTTCTTATTCTAAACCATAATATTTAAGGAAAATAAAACAAAAATAATTATATTGAACCAGGGGTTTAGGCTAACTAAGTCAAAGCTATGATTTAACTTAATTATAATTAAACTTATTAAAATTATCTATAATAATAAGGATGGACAATGTACTAAAAATTATAGTAATAATAAAGCTAAAATTAAATATATTGCAAAAAGTATATAATCACTTACAACAGTTATATATATTATAAATAATGAAGTATTTGTTAATATTCTAATATATATATATATGGTGTGTATATACATTAAATGAATAAATGATTATATAAGTATATTATTGAAATATGTTAATTTATATATGCATGGTTACCGTAAAAAGACATGTAGAATCTGAAAATTTTTGAAACTTTATTTATCTGTTAATTTTTAACTCACTCGTTAGATTAAGTTTTAAACCGGAAAATAAAATTTAACGTTATTTATTTTGGTGTGAGTGAAATCTCCAGTTAATACAATGACGGTTTTATTAATTGAACAACACGTGATAATAATAATTTAAGCAATACATGTTATAAAATGCTAAATAAACTAAATAAGATATGACATCTAGCCCTTAAAATATAAAAATATTCTAAAATATTTTGTAATTATTATTTCCTAAATAGTGAATTCACTATTTAGGAAATAATAATTACAAAATAATTCAGAATATTTTTATATAACTCAAAAACTCTCGATATGTAAAATATTAATTTAGTTTCTTTTACCATTCCTGAGCTTATCATTACCAAAATGTATACAGAAATAAATAATATACAAAATATTGATTTAAGTTAAATGAAAATAAGTTGTGTGTGTGTGTATGCATATGTATATACATATACAGTATGTGTGTGTGTGTGTTACGTATGTATGCGTATGGGATATTTTCTTTTTTAGAAGAGATTCTGGTCATGAAATTGACACATGTATGCTAGAGACTTACACACGTCTCTACGAATATAGGTGTGTGCGCGTGTGTGGATGTCTGGTTAACCACATCAGTCACGACAAAATGGAGTGATATGTAAGGGTTCAGGCCACATCTCACTACATCAAAATCCACGTGAAATTCCATGTCACCACATTTCTTATTTTATGAAATTATCTTTATATATAATATAGTATCTTAACCTTATTTATTAAACTCAAGATGCACACACAATAACTCTTTTGTATTACTATGTTTTGTACGTACCAAATGACAAACTATTAAAAATTAAGTAATATTTAGAAAAAAGATATTAGTAAAGAATATCCGCATGATTATAGAAGAATATTCGTACGCTGCCTTACAGGAGAATATTCGTTTTTTGGTGGCTATGGCGGATCGATATGCATGCGCGAGACGGCGGCGGCGCCATTCTGCACATACGAGCATGGATCTGCAGAGGAACAATGAGGATTGAGTCTGCGCCGAGGAGATCGCCATTTCGTTCCGGATCGCCGTGCAGGATTGTCTCAAGAAATGTAAGTTTTTTCTGGTAAATCTATTGCTTAAAATGCTTGAAAATCCATGG
Organism: Selaginella tamariscina; assembly: GCA_003024785.1. Classification (NCBI taxonomy): domain Eukaryota; kingdom Viridiplantae; phylum Streptophyta; class Lycopodiopsida; order Selaginellales; family Selaginellaceae; genus Selaginella; species Selaginella tamariscina. Next base: position 12,250 of record PUQB01001361.1, read on the forward strand.
AATCTGTATATTCTGCTCCAATTCTGCTGAAAAGTTCTATGTTTTAGAAGCTTCTTGCTCTACTAATATACAATTCATAACATACTTCTCTATGGGACAATGTTTTTGGGGTTTGTTGTTAGAATGTACTTGTAATAGTTTACTCATATTTTGTCATTGTGCATACATTGGCATTTCTAGAAGGTAGTACTTATATACATATACAAACCCATGCATATGACAGACGCTGAAGCTATAGAAATAGACCTGTAAGGGATATAAATTCTTTTAACAGTATATTTTCTTAGATGAAGTTGGAAACGGGGAGCAAAGAATATGGTGTACCACCAAATGCGAATTTGCATATAAACTAGAGCTGATTCCGTGGAAAGGGAAGATGTTACAAACGATGGAAAGGTGATGAAGAAGATCTTAAAGCAAGGAGAGGGATACGAGCGGCCTACTGACGGTTCCCTTGTGAAAAGTAACAATCTCTCTCTATATATATCTACATAGTTTTTCTGTGTACACTATTGTTAGAAGTATATACGCTGTTGTAGTCAAATACGTCGTCAAATATTCTTCTTGTTGTAGTCAAATACGTCGCAGGACTGGAGGATGGTACGGTTTTTGAGGAAGGATGACCTGTTTCAATTCAAAATTGATGAAGGTATGTAGTGCTTCATCACATACATGTATGTGTACACATGCATATACATGTAAATACAGAGACGAGTAACAACTAATTAGCAGAACAAGTGATTTCTGGTTTGGCTAAAGCCGCGGCAACAATGGAGAAAGGAGAATATGCTTGTATTGCTATTGCTCCTGAATATGGATATGCTACTGTTCAGACGCCTCTGAATGTTGTGCCTGCGAATTCAACTCTTATATATGAAGTAGAAATGGACTCTCTTATCAAGGTATGAAATCAAGTTGTTAAGCTTCACACACACACTATTATAACAAGCGGTTTAGCCATTATTTTTTAGTTAAGTAATGAACTCACAGGAGAAGGGGTCTTGAGAAATGGATACCAGTGAGAAGCTGCGGGCATGTGCCAAGTTGAAGGAAGATGGTAACGCTCTCTTTAAAGCATGCAAATATCAACGTGCATCTAAAAAGTATGACAAGGTATTATGGTTGTTTATTAGTGTGTGTGTGTGTTATGAGAGAGAGGGAGCTGAATTGATCCTCATGCAGGCTGCAAAGGTTATTGAATACGATAGCTCTTTCAAAGAGAAGGAGAAAAGATTAGACTATTTCTTTTATGGATTTATAATATGTTTTTATATGCAAGTGTTTCTCAATGGTAATCATGTACAACCCTAGAGACATTACGGAGACTACGAAATACATCGGCAGGTGCGTGCATACACATCAGTCTCAGAATGTGTCTGTATGTGCGTGCTCATGTGTTTTCCTTATGGATCTCCCTTAACAACATATACTTCAATAACATATATTGATACGCATGTGAGATAGTAACATATTGTTATAAGTAGATAAAATATAAATAGTTCTTGTATATGTACATACATATGATTTATATATAATAATAACATATATATACAATTTTTTAGGATTTTCTCATATTAAATCAATCTCCAGTTGATAGAGGACTCTTTTGATCCACACACTATCGAGTTCACAAGGTGTGTGTGTGTGTGTATGTGTGGATGCTGCTTGCGTGCTCAACGTATGAATTTACCCTTACTAAATACACTGCGTACGTTGTTTAACACACAAACCCACTTTCAGCTACATCATACTTCATAACCATGTATCGAATATACATATTTGTATATTTGTAAATGTACGCCTGGTGCATATATATCTTAGCAAAGCCCAAAACCCCCTCTCTCTCTCTCTCTCTCTCTCTCTCACACACACACACACACATCTAACACTCTCATGGATGTCGTACTAATGACTTGCTATAATTTTGCTGTCTTCCACTAGGCGCTTTAGTAGCAAAATAAAAGAGAACGTGCGTATATATCATAGACTCAACTTGCATATAATCATGCTTCAAGAACTCTTAAGAAACATGTCAAATACTTAGTAATTAAATTAAATTTAATTAATTAGGACTCACCTAAGCTACTTAGAAACAGATCTAATGAGACACCGTGTCCAGCGAGAGTGTTAGAGAGAGAAAGTGGTCTCTTGTGTGTGTGTGTGTGTGTGTGTGTGTGTGAGAGAGAGAGAGAGAGAGGAGAGAGAGAGAGAGAGAGCTTTTGGGCTTTGCTAAGATATAAATACACTCGATACATGGTTATGAATAATCCATGAAGACTGGTTTAATATGAGAGAATCCTCCACTATACAAAAAATTTGTATATATATATATATGTTATGTATTATATATAAATCATATGTATGTACATATACAAGAACATATTCATATGTTAAATAATAAATGTATTTGTATATGTTACTATCTTACATGCGTGTCAATACATGTTATTGAAGTATATGTTGTAAAGGGAGATCCGTAAGGAAAACACACACACATACATATAGACACACACTTACTATGTGTAACACGACAGGCCGGGGAGGAGGTATGTTGCAATTTATTATGTGGATTTCTCTGAAGGTGTGAAATCCATAATAGAAATAGTCAACAAGTATAAAATAATGTACATCAAAGTGTTAATTTTGTTCTACAGACAAATATATATATATATAGATAGAGAGAGAGAGAGAGAAAGTATATGCATGTGAAGTATGTAAGTACACCACACACCTTGTCCCAGGATGTCTCTATGTCTTGCATGTGACTATGAGAGACCTCTCAAATGGCACGTTCTCCTCTATATTATCTTTCTCTTGAAAACATTATAAATAAATTAAAAAATAAAAATTATATATATATATGTGCTTGTACATATCAATGTGCTTGTACAATAATTTACATATGTATAACATATATGTCTATAACCTCCATATAGTGTGTACAGATGTTTTTGTAATTGTATCTGAACTACATACATATGATGAAATAAAAAATGATTCAGTTTCTCTCTAAAGGTTTCGTACGTTATATAATACACCCATTTCACCCATATTACACTCGTTTTAAAACCTAGTTTTTTAATCACTATCAAGGTAGCATATAACACCCATTTCACCCATATTACACTTGTTTAAAACCTAGTTTTTTTAATCACTATCAAGGTAGCATTCGTGTGGAAATTTTGAATTTTTGTGTATAATTATTGAGGTGATTTCTTCTTATAAATATAATATGAAAGTAAATGAAATAAAAAACATTGTCGTTATTAAGTATGTCTTAACCTTAAAAAGGCAAGAAAATGATATTTAAAATTCATATTTTGGACATGGATTTTGTTTTGACAAAGTCACTTATGAATTGTTATAAAGCTTTTCAAAATTTTATATATACAATGTAAATGTATGTTCTATTTTAATTTATGATTCATTTTTTATTGCATTATTGTTATTATAGTTTATTCTTATTTAACAATTACCTAAATTGCCTTTAGAATTATTTAAACATATAGACTTGTCTATTCATGTCCATCATATTTTGGATAGGAAAGGTGCCATACAATGTTTAAGCAAAAACTTATTTTATTAAAGTCACCATTGCTTTTTATAGACAATTAATTAGGTATGTTTTAATCTACATTACATTTAAATTGATATATATAATAATATTAAAATAATTCGAGAATAAATAAAGTGACAAATTTTTAAAGATTAAAAAACAAATTAAATTTTATATATGAAAAAGTAAAGCAACGTTTCCAATTTTAAAATTTAAAATGTTTTATATGTTATAAGATTTTAATTTAATATGATATTGACCCTAAATATTTGAAAAATTATAATACATAAGTCAAGTCCTCTCAACTTTAAATTAAAAAAACTTAACTTTTATGTATTAATTTCCAAACACTAAAGTCAACACACCATAAAAAAATATTAAAACATAGAGACTTCAAATTTTAAAACATTAAATGTCACTTTTCTTTTTTTTTTTTTTATACATGAGATATGCATTTGTATTTCAAACCCCTGAAAATTTATTACCCTTTTATTCACGAATTGTTTTAGTGTTATTTTATTTGTAAGTTCAAATACAATGTAGATTAGAGCATACATAACTAATTATTCACAAAAGCTATAGTGACTCTTGTGAAATAATTCTTCACCAAAATGAAATTGTTAAATTTAGACATAAAGAAGGCTTTAGAAGTAGATCCACATAACATTTATATGTTGTGTATGTGTGTGTGAGAGCTCACATGTGTGTCTGATAATTATCTACAATGTCAATATAAGTTAATTATTATTATTTTATGTGGTTTAAATCTGTTTATCCAAACTATCATAGTTATACTCAGCATTCACATTTGTTATATATATATATACACACACATATATATTTTATATATTGCTACTATAATTATATTTATTTAATAAATTTTAATTTATTTTGTATATAATGTTAATTTTCTTATATATCATTTATCACTATAATATGCAAGAACAACGCACCGCAACACCATAAATCTGAGAATTATCCAGTACTGTAAGGATTCTACGGAATATACCTTGAGTATATTCTAAGGCATATACTAGAACTAAATATGGATGCCATGTAGGACAAAAGGATTAGATCAAAGGTTGCTTAAAATAGCCTAGCTTCCTTGTATATAAGGAAGGGTTTGCTATCCTTGTACTTATCTTTAACGTTGAATACACGTCCTTTTCATTGGTGGAGATGCCGGGTAGTCTCTAGTTCATCTTCTTTCTTAAGTCTTTCTTCTTCTTTCTTTTCTTCTCTTCTTTATTTAGCTATGGCTGTCTCTGTGGAACAACTTTTGCAGGCCATAGCTGAATCCCAGGTTCAGACACAACAATTGCTTAGTGTCTTAACGCAAGGAACCCATAATCCAACTGGGTATAATCCTCGTCTTCGCCCGGACTCTTTCTCAGGAGCAGCTACAGAAGATGCACATGCTTGGGTTGAGCACTTTCGTATGGTGGCTGCATATCACCAGTGGGATCCCCTCCATCAACTACGTGAGCTACCACCTTGCCTGCGAGGATCTGCTGCCTTGTGGTTTCAACACCTAGCCCCGGCATCCAAGGCAACGATTGATTTGTCTTTATCGGCATTGGCAATTGCATTCGGGCGTCATGCGGATGCTTCTGTGTCGTTAGATGAAGTTTTAAGGTTGCAGCGAAAAGGTGGTGAAACCGCTGCACAATTTGGAGTCCGCTTTAAGAACCACTTGGCCCGAGTGGATCCAACATGTCTGAAGTAGTGAAGAAAGGGCTCTTTTATCAAGTACTTGGTACAGCGGGAGTCCCTGTTCGTGGACATCGCCCGGCAACTTTGGAAGATGCCATTCAAATCGCACAAGCACTTGAAGATGGTGCTGCCTCTTCTACTACTCGCAGTCAACTTGGATTGCTTGGACCAGCCCCTCTTCCACCAGCTGCTCATCCACAACCCATGGAGGTAGATGTTGCAGTTCCACAGGCTGCATTCCAGCCCATGCGACGAGGACGAGGACGAGGACGGACGCGGTCGTGGATACGGAGGCCGTGGACGTGGTCAACAGCGTGGACGTGGAATACAGTGTTTTGAATGCCAAGGATTTGGACACTTAGCGGTTGAGTGTGCCAATCGTCAACGTCCGGCTCATCAAGGGGTACAAGACAGGGAAGTTGTAGTTCCACCAGTGGATGTATTACCTCTTTTTGATAATGAGCAGGAAAACTAGTTCCCGTCACCAAGGCAACAGAGGGATTGTGTGATGGGGTTTTACAACCTCTGTGTTTTCGTGGTGTGATGTTACAAGGTGTGGTTGGAACACCGAGAAAGAACCTGTTGTCTTTTCTTTTGAAGGTTCTGTGTGTGATCGTCCAGTATCAATTCTTCTTGATTCTGGGTCCGCCATTTCGTCCATTCGACATTCCTTAGTGACACAGTGTTCTCTTCCGGTGAAACCTGCTCAGCGAACACTTCGAATATTGTATGGAGATAATAAGTCTTCTGCTATTTCTTCCCAGGCTTGTTATGTCCCTATTCGTCTAGGATCGTATTCTAAGGTGTTACCTCTTCGGGTCATGCCTTCCCAATTGTATGATGTGATTTTGGGTTTCAATTGGATGCGTGCTGAGGGTGTGCGTGTGGACTTCAACACAGGGAGGTTTTCATTCCTGGTTATTCTTCCCTACAAGCACAACCTACGATACAATTTGGAGTTCAGGCATCTCTTCAGGCTGCTACAGAGGTGGTCTTTCCTCCCGATCCATCTCCAGAATGTCGTCAAAAGGATATGGAAAAGCTTCTTCGTCGGTTTACGGATCTACAACAACCAGTAGTAGTAGGAAGGACTGCGGTCAACACTCGCCATCGAATTGATACAAAAGATGCTGCACCAATAAAGGCTCCGGTTCGCCGACGGTCTCACGAGAGAAGCAAGAAATGGCACAAGCAGTTCGGGATATGTTAGCTCAAGGAGTGGTACGTCCATCTTGTAGTCCGTGGGCTTCTGAGCCCACATCATCGACAAAGCAGACGGAGGTAGGCGTTTTACAATTGATTTTCGGCCTTTGAATCATGTAACGGTACCGGATAGTTATCCTATGCCACGCATGGATGATCTTATTGACAAATTGGGGAAGAGTCGTTGGTTCACGACACTAGATCTAGCTTCAGGCTATTGGCAGGTTCCTCTCAACTCAGCAGATGCAGCCAAGACTGCTTTTCGAACACCCAATGGATTGTATGAGTTCACGGTGATGCCTTTTGGTTTGATGAATGCTCCAGCCACGTTTCAAAGACTCATGGATGAAGTCATTCGAGGTTTGGAATCTTTTGCAGGAGTGTTTGTGGATGATCTTTTGGTACATTCAACTGGTACATGGGAAGAACATTTGGCTCATGTGGAGCAGATCTTATCACGGTTGCGGCGATATCAATTGATGTTGAAATTGTCAAAGTGCAAGTTTGGTCAGACTTCTGTGAAGTATTTGGGAGTTGTTATCTCTCGTGAGGGTGTTAGTCCAGATCCAGCAAAGATTCAGGCAGTGAAGGAGTTCCCGATTCCAAAAACACATCATGAACTTCAGAGATTTTTGGGCAAGGTGACTTACTTGGCGCAGTTCATTCCACGTTTAGCAGATGAAACGGCTCCACTACGTGCTTTGCTTCGTTCTCCTTCTTTCTCATGGTCCTCTCAGTGTCAGTCCTCCTTTGAGTCTCTTATCCATCTCTTAACCTCTGCTCCCCTTCTCCATTATCCTGATTTCTCTCGCCCTTTGTTCTTCGTACTGATGCTTCAGATATTGGTCTGGGTGCTGATCTCATGCAAGAAGATCCAAATTCAGGTCAACGACACCCATTGCATATGCCAGTCGAAGTCTGAGTGGTCCAGAACTCAATTATTCAACTACAGATAAGGAATGTCTAGCGGTGGTTTGGGCATTTCATAAGTTTCATGCTTATCTTCATGGTTCTTCGACCTGGTGGAATGTGATCATGTTGCAGTACATTCGGTATTAAAGAAGAAACATCTAATGGGACGCGCGGTGGGCCTTAGCATTGCAAGATTATCACTTCACAGTTCATCATCGTCCAGGTTCTTCCATGGCGGATGTGGATGCTTTGTCACGGGCACCAGTTGCTGCAGGTATCTTACCATCTTTAGAACCTACACCTTTGCCTAGTCTTCGTGAGATTAGGTTGGCACAGCGCTTGGAACCATGGAGTCAACGGATAATAGATGCACTCAAAGCTCCTGAGTTGGTTGCAGATGTTGATAGTGATTTTCGGGACCATGTTGCAAAGTTCACGATGGTAGAGGACCTTCTTTATTTTGTGGGACAAAGGAGTACAGGTACCCCACCTCGGTTGGTAATCCCATCATGCTATGTACCTCACTTTCTTCATGCATTCCATGATGACCCTCTCTCTGGTCATCTTGGGTTTCACAAAGTGTTGGACAAGTTACGTTCACGGTTCTATTGGCCTCAGCTCCGATATGACCTTCATCAATATTTACAAACATGTCATCTCTGTCAAGTTCGGAATCCTCGTCCACTCCTCCTAGTGGTCGTCTGCAATCTATTCAAGTTCATCGTCCTTTTGAGCTGGTTGCATATGATCTCATTGGACCATTTCCGGCAACGACAACAGGGAATACATATGCTATTGTTTTGTCAGACTATTTGACACGGTATGTGGAGGTTCGGGCTCTTCCGGAGGCCAAGGCAACTCATGTGGCAGATTTCTTATTTCATCAAGTGGTGTTAAGGCATGGATGTCCAGAACGGATTCTTTCAGATCAAGGACCCCATTTCACAGCTGAAGTTTTGAGTTTGCTAACTACAAGGTTGGGAATCAAACAGTCTTTCACAACACCCTATCATCCAGAAACGGATGGTAGTGGAGCGACTCAACCGTACTTTTAAGTGTATGTTATCTAAGTATGTGAATCAGCGCCAGACCGATTGGGATCAGTACTTGCCCCTTCTTCAGTTCGCTTATGTGTCTTCTGTGCACCAGTCCACTGGAGTCTCTCCATTTCATTCCTTGTATGGTCGTTCCCCTGTGTTTCCTTCTGATGTTGGTTCCCCTTCTTTTCGTCCTGTTTCAATAGATGCACAAACGTGGAGCCGGTATTTGGATCAGACTCTTCCTATATTGCATAAGGAGATGTTAACAAAGTTAACTCATGCTCAGGAGGTACAACAACGACACTATAATGCTCGACATTCGTTTGTCCCGATTATGCTGTGGGTGATGAAGTGTTAGTTTTATATCCAAAGATGCATTCCAAAGGGTTGTCCTCTGGATTAATTTCCAAACGGCTTGGTCCATATTCCATTGTACGAAGATTGGGTCCTCAAGTGTACACAGTCCGCAATTCAGATGGAGTGGATCAGAATGTGCATGTTCAACGACTGTCTCCGTATCATCGACGTTCGAGGAGGGAGTAATGTAAGGATTCTACGGAATATACCTTGAGTATATTCTAAGGCATATACTAGAACTAAATATGGATGCCATGTAGGACAAAAGGATTAGATCAAAGGTTGCTTAAAATAGCCTAGCTTCCTTGTATATAAGGAAGGGTTTGCTATCCTTGTACTTATCTTTAACGTTGAATACACGTCTTTCAGTACCTTCAATTACAATATTACAATGCAAGCACACGGGCACCCATTAGAAAATTGCAGATTTCCATTTTAGCGCTTCCGGAATGACGTACGTAAAGTACGGATACATGAAGCCGTACTCCCGGAATCGGTGAAGTTCAGCAGTATGCACGGTCAGAAAGGTACGTGTGTGTTGTGTGTGTGTGTTGTGTCTATGTGTTTGTAGAGTAGATACATAATAAATACACACATATATCTTGGCATATAATAATTTCACGCGTTACATAAATATGTTTAAAATGCTTCTTTTACTTTACTGCTGTACATGTATTACATATAA
>PUQB01001362.1:0-21687 GCA_003024785.1 Selaginella tamariscina
CTCTCACCACCTTGTTTTAGGCCAAAAAGGGTGTTGCAATTCTGTACTTGTGACAGTAGGCCCTTAACTCTCGAACATAGTCTCCCAATAGTCGACCACATGCTTATATAGTTTGAGTAACTAGTTGCCTTATTAGAATTCTTTGGCATTGATTTTTAAACCCATGCCACATATTTTTTGATGCCATCAATAATAACCTCTTGTTCCTTCAACTGGGCACTCAATGGAATAGGTTTGGTTGTCCTTCTCGGAGAAGTGGCTTTCCATCCTCTCCACTTTTGAAGAGCATTAACCCTCTTTCAGTAACCACTCATGCTCTGATGGTCGTAAGTTGTTTGCATAATAGTATACCATCTCTTATGGAGAAAAAGAATTATAGCGGCACAAGGTGACCAACTAAAGAATCACTCCCTCTTTTATATACTCCTTGAGAAACTTTTTGAAGTCTGGCACCTCAGTCACAAGCAAAGCACAACTTTTTTTGAAGATGCAATTTTCAAAAAGATCCATCATATGCGGTAAGGTAAGTGCACTTGTTCTTTTTGTAGAGTTGGAGACCTTGCTGAAGAACGCATCAATATCTTCATGAGTGTGACCAACCATAAGGAAACTGAGCATGATTGTCTCAAACACACCTTTGGCAACAAGCATTGACAAGTATGCTAGCACATATCTAGAAAATAAAAGTAAGTATGAGCTTGAAAACCCTTAACTAAAATGATTTACCTATTTTTGTTCTCGCTGCACAATTATCCATCTGTAAAAGCAAATGACGAGGAAGCTTATTTGATATTGAGGACACATATACACTATTTGAGCTAGATCCCTCCATTGAACCAGAACTCTCAACAGGGCCATTTATTTTTGTGCAGGCTGCTGATAATGCCTCTCATATTCCCAAGTAGCCTCAAGTGCAGACGTGTTCATGAGAGTATTATGTAAAGGTTGAAGGTGTTGTTTCTTCACTTTGAGATTACTGATAGGATTTGTTTGTGAGTGGGCTTCAAGGTTTCTGAAACACATGGCCAACGACCAAATAGTGAAATTGGAGTCGCTAGACCAATGTGGAAGTGAAAAGTGTCCATATGACTCACAACCATGTTTATGTGTTAGCACACATGTCAATAAAATCGGAAGTTTCATGACATTTCCAAGGCACTTTGGTGTTGCAACGAGCTTTGGAATGCTGGTCTTTGAATGATCCATCTTGTCATAGATTAAGCATGATGGGCGTGACACAGAAAGCATGCGTGTGCATAGTATTGAGACCGCAAGTTTGTTGTGCAATCATGTGGGCCTCCATCTTCTTTTGAATGGTAATGATCTCCACCAAGGTTTTTGCACAAGCCTCTGCAGCCTTCAATGATGTACAAGTGTCACACTTGGAAAAGCTAGAGTGTTTTGCAATTTTCACATCCTTAAAATGAGTATTCTATATGTTGTTGAAGGTACCAGTGCAGATTGCTTAAATCCCCATCAAACTAAGGCACTTGTTTACATGTTCACACAGTTTCAATTGAGTGTAGATTGAAGGCAAAACCTTGAGATTTTCCCTAACCCTTGCATTTGTGGTTCGGTATTTGTGAAACATCCTATCTGCATTTCTTCCACAAAAGCCTTGAGTATCTCTATGGCTGCCATAATATGAGAGCGGGTTTTGACCAAGTGAGTGTTCCCATGTACTGAGGTTCGCGCTCCATTTAGCCACTCATCCCTCCGATGGTAGAACGTGGTCTTTAGGATCCCGTATATAGTGTACCAAGCTTTGAAGAAGATGGCCACCTTATTAAATACCATGGATGTACTCTGATAACCTGTGTCCGAATCCATTCCATCAATACACCCAGTTAGTGCAGCATATACAAACTCATGCCTTTGCTTTTGGGTGAACATACGAAAGACATGTTTACATTGGATAATTTCATTCTGGTCTGCCATCTAACAACACTATTCTTCCAGTAGTCAATCGTGGCAATGCTCATAACACTTTCGAAAAATGTAGGATCCATCTTGACCCTCTTGCCGAAACTTACAAGGGAAGATATGCAACCCATGAATCGCCTTTTTCTTACAATAGGACCAATGCAAGGAACTCTTCAAATATGGTTGTCCTTCTGGGTTGTTATTATTGAAATCCAACCCAGAATATGTTGAACCATCTCGCCGTCTTAATTCAGATGTTTGCCACCTCACGAGCGATAAAGGATGTAATGTGCCATTAGGTGAAACCTTTGTCACAACTACACCCACGAAGTTGGTCCCTAGTTTCTCTTCTGACACTGCTTCCATTGGATTTATAGCTGATGATGCCTCTCCCAACCTCGATCTCATGAAGAAAGAGAATCACCTCATCCATCACAGAGGTAAGCCATCATCTGGTGAACTCGTACTACTATTTGTTTGTGACTCTGTATATTCTGTGTCAGCCTTGACTTCATCCAAATTCCACAATAATGAAAACCCTCCTGAAATTCCATTCCTAAAACCTCAACATGCTTGCAAATGGTGTTCACCCATACATACACACAAGATCCTTGGGCAATATTGTGACATGATGCATTATCATCTCGAACTTCCATAGTTCCAGTACCAACTATCTCGTTGTTCTGAAGAAGACATATTTTATCTCAAGTATTAAACATATTGTCGTACACATAAATAATTATATTATTTATGATATTTGTTTATGCAATATTTTTAAGAAATATCAATTATGGGTGCTTAATAATATGCATGTGCAATAATACATAATTATGTATAGGGATAATATCTCATGCTTGATTAATACAACTAATGGGCGGGATTAATCCCGCCCACCACTCCCTCCGACGAGGAACGATCGGCAAGATTAATCCCCGCCAACTCTTCCCTGTGGGAGAGGCTGCAGGATTAATCCCGCCACCACTCTTTTCGACGAGGAAGAGCTGGCGGAATTAATCTCGTTGCCAACTCTACCCCTTTGGAGAGAGGCGGCGGGATTAATCCCGCCACTGACTCCCTCCGGCGAGAAGAGTCAGTGGGATTAATCCCACCACCAGATCTTCCTCGTCGAAGAGAGGCGGCGGGATTAATCTCGCCACTAACTCCCTCCAGCGAGGAAGAGGCGGCGAGATTAATCCCGCCCATATCTTCCTCGTCGGAGAGAGGTGGCATGATTAATCCGCCGCGACTCCCTTCGACGAGGAAGAGGCGGCGGGATTGTTGAACCTAAAAATCCTACCAACTAAGCATAGTAGAGGTAGCTATCGACAAACCCGTATTAAGGGTCTATTAGAATAAGATAAAGAAAAAATCAGACATCAAAAGGTCGGAAAAGGGTAAGGATGGTAAGGTGTATAGCAGGCAGCAGTACTATGGATCCCGTCACATACTGAGAATATTGTACTGTGACAGGATCCATAGTATTACTGATCAAATTGCTGTCACATTGCCACTTTATATGTAGTACGGTATGCCCATAATGCTGATGGGAGTTTTTTGTCCCAGTTTTTGCGATTTGTGTTCACTATCTTGGTTAATACGGTCTTCAATATTTTGTTAGTAGCCTCCGCTTGTCCATTGCCTTGCGGATAATATGTCGTGGAGACATAATGCTTTACTAAATATTCATTGCAAAGTACTTTGATGACGTTGTTAACAAAATGAGTTCCTTGGTCACTGATAAGTTTCATTGGAGCGCCAAATTGCACTACAATATTTTCGTAGATAAAATTGGCTACACGTGTTGTGTGGCAATCCTGTAATGCGATAGCTTCTTCCCATTAGTAACATAATCCGTGAATACCAATATATATTGATTCCTCTTGCTGCTTTTAAGATTGATTGGTTCCATAAAATCCATTCCCCATTTCATAAATGGAACTAATGGTTCTATTGGATGTAATGGTTGAACTTGATGGTGTGAAGCAGGTTGATGTTCGTTACACTTTAAACATTTTTGACAATATTCGATAGCATCCTTGAATAACGTAGGCCACCATAATCCAGACTATAGTATTGTTGTGCTCTTAACGTTCCTGCGAAGTGTCCACCGTGTTCCCCTGAGTGGGCTTCTTGTAATACTAGATGAACTTCTTCCATTGGCACACATCTTCTTAAGACTTCATTTTTTACTCTTTTATATAGTATACCTGATACCATGCAATATGGCTTGCATCGTAAGATGAGTTGTTTGCGTTGTTACGTAGTTGCATACTTATCTGGTGTTGTTCCAGTAGTTAGAAAGTGTTCAATATCTTGAAGATATCCTTTGTGATTGTAATGTTTTGGTTGTTCTTCTTGTTGTATCTGAAATAAATTAGCATCTGGTAGTTCATCGTTCACGCCAACACCTTCTTCTTCATGCATAATACGGCTTAAGAAATCTACTTGTTGGTGTAATTTGCCTGGTTTGTGGGTGATTTGAAAGTTGAACTCCTGTAGTAATAAGAACCAGCGTACTAATCTTCCTTCGAGCTTAGTCTTGCTTAACAAGTGTGTAAGAGCTTGATGATCGACAATGAATTTGACTTTGTTTGCTAGCAAATAATGCCAAAATTTCTTAGCTACATAAATCACTTTGAGTGCCTCCTTTTCCGTAGTCGTGTAGTTTTTCTTCTGCAGGTGCTAACCGCCGACTCGCTAATATAATGGTCGATCTTTTCCGTCTTCCTGGGTTTGTGTTAATATGCATCCGATAGCATACGATGATGTGTCCACTTGTACATGAAACTCCTGCCGCCAATTTGGACTAGCTAGAATGGGAGCCATCATTAATGCCTGATTTAACGTATTGAAGCTCTGTTCGCATTGTGGATCCTATTTGAATGGTTGTGTTTTCGTCAGAAGCATAGTTAATGGTTTGCTATTGCTGCGTAATTTTTGATAAATCTACAATGATATCCCATTTTCCCAAGAAGCCGTCTACTCCGCTTACATCTTTAGGAGGTTGCATTGTTTATATAACTTTAATTTTATCTTGGTCCACCATTATTCATCCTTGCATTATATGCCCGAGTAAAATTCCTGATCTTATGGATTAAGAGCTATATTATTTGATCAGCATTTTCCAAAACACTTCGTTAAACAGTCTAGGTGTTTGTCTTGCGCTCCATAAATGCTAAAATCATCTAAGAAAACTTTCATAAACGTGGTTAGATAATCCCGGAATGTTTCACTAACCAAATGTTGGAAGGTTGGTGCATTGCATAGCCCAAAAGGCATAACGCAATACGCATATGTACCCCAAGGACTAATGAATGCTGTTTTTTACTTGATCCGTTGGATCCACTTGTACTTGGTTATATCATGAAAATCCATCCAGAAAGGAGTACATTTTGTGTCCAGCTATTGTATCTAACAATTTTTCGATGAATGATATTGGGTATGTATCCCACTTCATTACATTGTTTAATTTCTTATAATTGATGCAGATACGTAATTTGTCATTTTTCTTTGGTACTACAACAATTGGTGATAACCATTGCAGGTTTTCAATTAGATATATGAATCCGGCCTGTAATAACTTGTCCACTTCTTCTTTAACTTTCACCAAGAATGTTGGATTCATTCGGTATGCTTGCTATTTCTTGGGGACTGCATGTGGTAGTAATTCTATCTTATGGGTACAAATTGTGGGTGGAACTCCCTTGAGATCTTCGTAACTCCAAGCAAAGACATCTGCATTTTGACATAGTACATTTATCAGCTGTCTTTGGTATTTTGATTCGAGATCAACTGTTATTCATACTTTTCAGGGTCCATATTCACTTGTTTTAATTTCAACTTCTTCAGTCTTCTCATTCGTTGTAATTTCTAGTTTTTGTTGAGTCCGTATTCTCTGTTCATGCTCTGTCTCAAATTGTAGTGAGGTTGTTTAAACTTATTCGTCAGTTCGAGAGTATCCATATGTTGCTGTTGTTGATCACTAGTAGCTGTCTTTTATGAGTTTTCTTCTTCTAGTATCATTTGATATATATCAGCTTGTGCTATCTCTACGAGGTCTGGGTTGCTTTCAAAAAAGGAGTTTTTCTTCTTCCTTGTTTAAGCCGTAATGCCAGTCGAAATCCTTCATTTGTAATGGCCGAGTTGGTTGTTCGATTGGCTTTTTTGTTGTGTTCGAACGACTGCTTCTTGTTCATTCTTATAGAGTACCATTTCGTCATGCTCCCAATTAGTCATACTTTTGCATTTCTTAACCATGGTCTTCCCAGTAATATCTAGTATGGTTTGTTTGTCTGCTCAATAGTAGTACGACCAAAGACACCTTAAACTTGATTCCTACAATTTCTATACATACGGATCTGATTATACCAACAGGTCTGACTTTCCTCTGATAGCCATCCATACCAAGAAGGGCGCATTTTCAATAGGCCCAAAACCCAATTGTTTGCAAGTTTGCTCTTCAATTATATTCACTCCTGAACCTCCATCAATAGGTATGTTTTGAATGTTGTTTTTGTCGATTCAAGCCGTAATCATTGGTACTTTTTCATCCCAATCCTTCTCATTATAAGAACTTTTGTGGTATTCACTCCCACTTGACTTGTGTCAGTTTGAATGTTGCTAACGTCAAAGCATTTGTTATCTATGTTCGCAAAAATGGTGTTAATGTCAATAACTCTCTTATAGTTAACTAAACAGGTTGTTACAGAATAACAGCAACAATACAATCTTCAAGTGGTACTGCTGATGTGGATTGCTATGAATGCATGCTCATTTCATTAGGCATAGAGTCTTGATTTTCCTCATGTTGCATTATCTGAATTTAATCAGTCACTCTTTGTACTGTAGCCTTCTCTTTCTCCCAATTCTTGCGTATTGGTTCTTATTTGTTTGGTTCAACCCGTACTCGTTTAGCTCATGTTATAGCATATGTCTCTATTGAAGGTAATTCTGTATCTTGTCCCCTTTTGCACTCATAATTTTGTTCTTCATGGTCATCTGCTGGATCATTTTCTTGTTGAACTTCAATTCTCCGTGTTGCTGGTTCAGTGGGAGATGTTTCGGTGTTAAATTCACATTATGGACATTCTGGTGAATAATGTCCCATCTCACCACATGTGTAACAGCGAATACTATTGAGTCGATTACATTCAGTAGAATAATGTCCTTTTTCTCCACAGCTGAAACATGTCACATTTGGATTCGGACTTCGTAATGCTGGTGGAGGTGGTATTAGTGGTAATGGTGGTATTGGTATTGGTGGTTCTGTTTGTGCTGGGGCTAGTAACAAAGATTGTCCCCTACTGATATTTCCGTATTATTACCTTGTTAGTAGAATGCTCCTGACTCACAAGGAAATCTCCTTCCATTGCCATTCCTACGTTCCCCATTATACGCTCTTTGTGGATAGTCGTATAAATTAGTATTTTGTGATTGTGGATAATCATATGAGTTTGCATTCTAGGTATTGTTCCATCTAGGTGGTGGTGGAAAACTCTCAGTATGTCCAATCATTTATTGGGATTTATATCCCACATTCTGACATTGCCTTGCTTCATGTCCTATTCCTCCACACATCTGACACTTGAGTATTTTACATTCAGAAGCATTATGTCCTTCATTTTTGCATGTTGTGGCAAAATATTGTTTTAGTTCTTGCTGTATTTCACTCTCCTTCTGGTATTGTCTTCTTGATTCCATCTCATCATCATCTACATATTTTGGAGTATCAAACTTCAAGTTGTTCTGCTTCTTTGTTTATCATTTAAGTCATGCGGTTTACAGTCGTACTTGAAGCTGTAAGTTGTCCTGTAGTCCGTTTATATACTATTTCTTTGCCAATTTATCACTGACATCTCCAACCTCGCAACGGTTGTATAATCTCCAGAATCGGCACGTGTACTCTTCCACTGCCTCAGTAGGTCCCTATCGTATTTCCTGTAACTATATGTTGGGTCTCGTTTGCGATATTTTCGTACATAATAATTCCTGAATAGTGCAAGTAGTGTACTATACTTGTCAATTGTGATGGCATTTTCATAATACCAATCGCTAACGTCTCCCTTCAATGTAAATGGAAATATTCGTAGTTTCTCGTATTCATCCTTTGCTTTGTTAGCTTCACACACCTTCTCAAATTGCTGTATATGCCGATTCGTATCCTCATTCTCAAGACCTAAAAAGGTAAATGGTATGACCTTCCCTGTAATTGTTAGTGTTCCCATCTTGTTATGTACTTCCATTGACAACAGATCCCAGTTTCCTCGCATTGGTATACATTGCCCGTGATCGTCACTCTCCTGATTAGTATCCTCTTCCTCTGTAACCTCGTCGTACTTCGTCGTTTGTTCATTACTGCTTGTCGTCGTAAGTATCGCTCCTCGCGCTCTCTTTGCTATCTCTACCTGATCTCTTCATATTGTTGACGTTCTGCAAGAATACCTCAATAGTCATTCATTCACTTACTACTATATGCTGCAGATTCATTCTCATGCGGTCTTTGTTGCATGTTCTTCCATTTCTACAATAGCTGTCCTGATCGAAATGAGGACTCACAACTGAGCCTACAAAAAGCCTCAATCTTCTTTTTCCATCGTAATTTCTCTTTAAACTCCAACACTCCTTTTGGTATCGGTCTACCCATCCTAGTACATTCTACAAACACATTATCAGTTACCTACTAACACGACCATCCCTCCATGGTTGCCATATGTTGAACCTAAAAATCCTACCAATTGAGTATAGTGGAGGTAGCCATCGACAAACCCATATTAAGGGTCTATTGGAATAAGATAAAGAAGAAATCAGACATCAGAAGGTCGGAAAAGGGTAAGGATGGCAAGGTGTATAGCAGGCAGCAGTACTATGGATCCCATCATAGTACTGAGAAAATAAATAGTATACATCAAAGCAGAATACGAGTAAGAGATAGACATATAGAGAGATAAAGGAAACTTATATTATGTCCGTGCACGGCACATGGTACAAAATAACAGTATACTCGGGATACCTTTCTAGTCCTAATCTGGTCTATTTATACCCATACTCTTGGTCCCGTACTAGCAGTTATAGTAACTACCTCTTAGCCTTATCCATTCAGTTATTGTAACTTCTTATCCTTATCCAAGTATGCCATACTCTGCCGTAAACATTGTATTGCAGTAATGACTCGCCCATATTACGTTAGTGACTCGTATTCCAATATATCCTTCCCACTCTCGGTTTTCAACAATATATATTGTTTTTGGTATTTTTCCCATTATATTTACCCATGAAATAACAAGAAATCCTATAAATGTCTAACTATGATCCTAACAGGGATTAATCCCACCGCAACACCCTCCCACGAGGAAGAGTCGGCGGGATTAATCCTGCCCACAACTCTCATCAATGAGGAATAGGTGGCGGGATTAATCATGCCCACAACTCTCTCCAAAGCTATGATTTTAAAGAGATCTCGAGGGGGTGCCGGGATTAATCCCGCCAATGCTTTTTTGCGTTCGAAACTGATCAGCAGGATAAATCCTGCCCACAAATCTTTAAAATAGGGAAGTGGTGGCGAGATTAATCCCGCCACCCCTTCTCTGCCTCCTAATATGGTTGGCGGGATTAATCCTGCCGACAACTCTTTCTAATAAATTCTGGTAACTCTTCATCAATTGAGAGAGTTATCAACGGGATTAATCCCGCCGCTCTTTTTCAGATGTAGAGAAGCATTGCCTGGATTAATCCAGCCATGGCTATCAAAGAGCTGTGGCGGGATTAATCCCGTCACATCTTCTAAGAAGTGAAAAAGAAATGGCCGGATTTATCCCGCTGCCCCGACTAATCGAGAATATTAATAAAAATGATGTTTAAACAGGATAAATCCCTAACGAAATATAATGTAATCCTAATTCATTCCTAACCCCTAAATTCTAATTTTAAGAGAGAATGTAAGATAGTAAATCTTTATAAGTATTTCTAAATTTGTTTATAATACTTGTAAACATAATTGAAGGCGCCGTGCTTTCCTATAAACGATAGCACCCAATTTAATGTCGCTCCTGAGCTGATCATTATCAAGAAAAAAGAAGATCTTAAGAGTGAAAAATACAAAATAAAGAAACGCTTGACGGAGAAAGAACCAGATTAAATTTGAGTGGGAAATTAAATGCATTTTCAAATTTACATGTCAGACTGACAATACTTATGTCAGAAATTCAAAATTTTTAAAAATAAAATAAAATAAAATTTAAGATGAATTGACATAAATAACCGACACTCTGACATATATACTCTCCAATTCCAATGAGTGTTATAAAATTGCATTTAATGTGATTCAAGTGATTCAAGCTGTTTAATATTACAAAATTCTAGTAATTATTCTACATTCTTAATATTCCAGTGTATATTAATTATATATATATATATTTTACAATAATAAATTAATATATATTATGTATCATTTAAAATATATCATAGTGTGTTTATTAATATTATTTCTTAAATACTTGAGTAATTAATTTACATTTCCTTATATTAATAGGATATTCTTTATTATTTTCTTAATATTCAAAGAATATTCCAATACAAAACTTGATTATCATAATTAAATTAGTCTCTATTTTAATTATTTTAGTAATTATTCTACATTTGTATTAATGGGATTTTCTCAATTAATTTCTTATTATTTCAAGAATATTCCTATGTTAAACCTTATTATCAATATTAAATTAATATATATTATTAAATTATATATGACTATATATTAGATAAAATGATATATTATTATGTATAATTTAAAATATGTTCATATTAGTGTGTATATTAATATCATTTTCTTAATTACTTGAGTAATTAATCTACATTTCTTTATATTAATGGGATATTCTTTATTATTTTCTTATTATTCCAAGAATATTCCAATATTAAACATGATTATCATAATTAATTTAATTAATTATTTCAGTACCTGATATACATTTGTATATATAATGGGATTTTCTCAATTAATTTCTTATTATTTCAAGAATATTCCAATGTTAAACCTTATTATCAATATTAAATTAATATATATTATTAAAACTATATATGGCTATATATTAGATAAAATGATATATTATTATGTATAATTTAAAATATGTTCATAGTGTGTTTATTAAAATTATTTTCTTAATTATTCAATGTTTCTTTTAGACACATATATAAACACAATCATAAATTTATATATACACGTGCACACGCATTAGAAGCACTTACAGAATGATATATTATTGTGTATAATTTAAAATATGTTCATACCCTCTTATTTCCTATTTTATAAAGTGGACTAGCACAAAATCTCATTCTCAATGATGTGTTTATTAATATTATTTTTTAATTTATATAAACACAATCATAAATTTATATATACACATGCACACGCATTAGAAGCACTTACAGAGACACATATGCACACACATGCACAAGCCGATGAGTGGATCACGATATAAATAAAGCATCTAGCTTTGTATTTATGATATAGAGTTTAAAACCAAAACCACATATTTATAGTTACACACACTCTACTTACATATGTTTAGTGTTTAGAGTAAATAATTAGAAAAATGTGTATGCATTTAGTTTATATTAGTATAAAGATTTTATACTAATATATATATTATGTACCATATAAAATTTAATAATAAAATACTTGCATTGGGTTTAAACCTTAAACCAAACTGGAGACATATGTTGCTTCTTTATTAAAAACATCATGTTCAACGCATGTATGATTCATATGTACTCAGTCTGTGTGTATGTAACACATTGAATAATTTACACATGTAATATGTATGTATGTCTGTGTGTATACACTGTGTATGTATATATGTGTACTAATATATACAATGTGTACGATTTTAATTTGTTAACACTTTCTCTCTTCTTTCATACATACACACCATGCATGATCCATAATATGTAGTCTGTCTCTCTTCACTCATATATACACACCATGCATAATCCATAATATGTAGTCTGTCTCTCTTCTCTTATACATACACACCGTGCATGATCCATAATATGTAGTTTGTCTCTCTTCACTCATACATACACACCATGCATGATCCATAATATGTAGTATGTCTTTCTTCTCTCATACATACACACCATGCATGATCCATAATATATATTGATGTGACAATATTATGTACTATGTACATATGTCTATGTGTATATTATATGTATATATATATTTTGCTACACGTGAAAATTTAACACTCTCACAGACACACATATGTTAAACCCCTGCATGATTTATATTTTTGGGGTGTATGTGATACACCCACACACTCACACAAATTTAAAATTATGATAATATAATGAAAGAATATTTATTAATAGGGTCAATATATATTTTATTCTTTTTAGGATTTAGGTATATTCTTAAAAAGAATATTCGATTAAGGTTAATATATATTTTATTCTTTTTAGGATTTAGGTATATTCTTAGAAAGAATATTCGATTAAGGTTAATATATATTTTATTCATTTTAGGGTTTAGGTATATTCTTAGGGTTTCAAGAAGAAAGGCAGCGGAGGCGACAGTGGTGGATTAGAACGGATGTGCTAGCGATTGTGCCATAGATGTATAAATCTCTCTCTTAGAAGGCATGGTGATGCAAAATGACACAGCAGTGTAGTAGGGTTTGAAGGCACATTCAAATAGGTGAAATCTCTCTCTCACATGCACACTTCGGTGTATATTTATTTATCTGTATTTACATATACATTTATATGTGTGTGTATCTTAATAATAAAATTTATTTATCTATCTCTCACACACACACGCACACACATGATATACATATCCATATATATATATACATATATAAATATATATATTTGTGTTTATATCTGTATAATTTTATTAATTTTTTATCTTTAGCACACACGCACACTCTCGTATATACATATATATATATATATATATATATATGTGTTTGTTTATCACTCTCACATTCTTGTATATACATATGCATATATATATTTGTGTGTGCGCGGGATTAATCAAAGGGCGGCGGGATTAATCCCGCCGCAACTACCATCATACATGAAAGTGCTTCAACCTGTAGCCATTAACCCATGTGCCATGTTGCTCTCCATCCAAGTTTTTAAAAAGATATGACCCATTCTTACAATGATTAAAAATCCATCCCATCTTGGTAAGAACTTTTTTGAGAAGGTCTTATTCAATTGACTATCATATTGCATCACTAAATCACCCACATGGAGTGGTCATTCTTAAATCCTTTTATCAAATTTAGCCTTTCACTTATGCTGCATTGCTCCCATAAGTTGCAAAGCATGTCTTCATGATTCATCTAGGCTTTCTAAATGAACCAACCTTACCTATAAGTCCTGACCATCTTCAAGCCCATGCCTCATTGCTAGACACAAGCTTGGTATCTCTAACTTAATTGAGAGTATTACTTCTATACCATAAACTAATTGAAATGGTGTGCAATTTGTGTGTTGTCCTGAAAGTCCAAAATGCTAATGGCAACCACTTGTCCCAATCCTTCTTACAATCCACTGCAAGCTTAGCTAATATGTTCCAAAACACTTCATTCATTTGCTCACTAATTCATTAGCTTAAGGGTAATAACTTGTCGATTGTTGGTTGTTGGGGACTTCGCAAGCCAAATGTGGTGGTTCTATGAAGTCTCAGTGGTTGCCAAGACGTTGTAGTAGCATCCAATCCAGAGGGTCCACCTTGGTGAGTCGGCCTTACCTAGGAAGCACTGGAAGGTGCTGAGATGGCCTTTTACCCAAACGCCGAGAGGTTTTATGTACAGGTGAGGAGGAGCTCTCCTAGGTGCAGTGTTTCCTCTTTGCATGACTATATGTTGTCGAACTAGGAGCAAGGCAAGAGGAGAATACCTGAAGAAGGTGGTGGATAGAAGGAGTAAATATACATATATTGCCTGTCCAGTACAAAGCTGCCCCACAGAAGGTGGAGCAAAATAAAAGAATAAGACAAACTAGAAGGACCCCGACCCACTATAAGCCTTCCTGCTTATATAGTGGGTCGGCTAGTGCTAGACCTTAGGTACATGTGGCATGCTCTCATTGGTTGGCTGCCATGTGCCAGCGTTCTGCATGTAACATTTATGTGCCTCCCTCACACGTGCTATCCCAAGTACCTTGGTAGTTGATTCGGACAATCGGATCTACGCTTGGGTTAAGTGCCGCTTGACAGCTATCGATGTTAGTCCATACTTGTTGTACTCTCACCACTTAGTTGCTCTGTCTTGTCGCTTGTTTGCACCAGCTAGCAGTTTGATGGTGGTCAAACCACCATCAACTAGATGCCCGAACCTATTCGTTGACACATCCTTGGGCCATGCACTCCCTTACCCTAGGTCATGTCAAAGTGGTTGTAGTAGGTAGTGTCTTTGCTCTCCACTGCAGCTAGCTTTTGCTTCAGGGTGGTGATTGTCGCATCTTATAGCTTGGTAGCCTTTCGTAGCTCCGTCTAGAACCTGCCTCTTGCTACTCCTGAGCGTGTTTCACTTGAGCCTCCAGCTTCTAAATTTGCTCGTGTGAGCGATGTAGCTCTTACTCCCTTGCTGCGAGCAGTTGGGCTTGTCGATGGGTGTGCTCTTTTAACTCAGTGGTAGTGGTCCGGGTGATTCCTGATCTTTGGGTGAGCTATGCTCCCTCCTTGCTCTTGGCCATAAAGTGACTTTCGCCCCTAGCCCTCTAAGTGGGGGTTCCTCTTGGCTGGCTGCAGGTTTTGGTTACTATGCATTGAGCTGTGTGCTGGTGCAACTCCTCCTGACCACCGCCAATTTTGCTTGGCTTCCTCAAATTCCCTACTCCTTTGCTCAATTTGAGTCCTGAGTTTGTGAGTTAGCGGTTTGTTCTTTGCTATGACCTGGCTGTGGGCGTGCTCGTGGTGGCCTATGTGCCTATGGAGGGTATCGTATTCACCTTGTAACTGATCAATTTTGTTGCTAACTTGCCCTAGAGTTCCTGGGCATCCTTCCTTCTCTTTTCAACTACCTTACACTATAGGGATCCTTGGCAAAGTAGTTCCATAGCTTCTTTGG
Source organism: Selaginella tamariscina (assembly GCA_003024785.1). Taxonomy (NCBI): domain Eukaryota; kingdom Viridiplantae; phylum Streptophyta; class Lycopodiopsida; order Selaginellales; family Selaginellaceae; genus Selaginella; species Selaginella tamariscina. Next base: position 15,000 of record PUQB01001362.1, read on the forward strand.
CTTCCTCTTGTGCGGCATGCCGTCATTCTATGAGTTTAGATATTATGGTATCATGTTCTTTTACCATGGATAGAAGGTCAAGGTCGTTATACACTGCCATTGCTTTCTTTAGTTGGTCAAAGGCCTCTGCAAGCTTGAGGTAAGCTGATGAGGCCCACCAACCATTGGCATGGAAATGCTAGTAGGTATCTCTTTGACTCTTCATCGGACTCGCCCTCCATTTTCTCCTTGTTTGGCCCAGTAGGTTGTCTGGGTATCTCTGACAGAAATTCCAACAATAACGAGGGTCCCACTGCCGGAGGTACCGCTCATATGGGTTCTATCGTCTAGTGCCTAGGTGGTTGCTAGTCAGGAGAGGGGTTGTCCCTTGCCTACTTCTTTGGCGACTCTGGAGGTTCTGGTTGTACCCTTTGGTTGCATGACTTGTTTCGATTCACTCTCCCTCCCCTGTCTGGAGCTGTGCCGGTATGGAAGTCATAGTTCGGCGAATAAAATGGGTGGTTATGATACCAATATGGCCGGCCTTGGAAAGCTTCCGCTCAAACCCAGCTCGAACTCCGTAGATCCTACTAGTTAGTTCACCAACCGCCTAGTGATTTGTTTCCTCGTACTTCCTGTGAACATGAAGGCCACTAGTGCTACAAACTAAACCACTTCCTCTCTTTTCTGTATGTCCTCTAATGCCTCGTTCCCTATGGTGGTGGACCTCTGCGGCTCCATCTCCGATAATTCTCCTACTATGAGGCCGTCCTCCAGTAGTTGAAATTCATTGCTAGCTCATTGAACATTATGTGGAAGGCTATGCTACCTCCTAAGTTGAATCGGATCCCTCTCTGCCTCCAATTCTATGGACTGGATGAACTGCCTAGCTCTCTTGGTGAATCTTGGATTCTCCACTTCTCCCCATGGAAGGTCGAAGAATTTGTCTAGGTGCAATTGTCTTTTGACCCACCAAACGTCAGGCCAGCTGATCAACTCCTTAAACCTAGAATACATGGGTGACACGAGTTCCACTGTCCTCTCCTAGCCTTCAATGAATACTCGAACCTTGTGTACGACTACTGGCCTATTTTGCTTTGTCCAATCTGTCGTTATGGTGGTTGAAGTATTGCACTGTACATTTCCTTCTCGAGTATTTCCGACTTCCTCTGAGGTGACTGGCACGACTATCCCTACACCCAGATACGCAATGATGGCACCGCCTGACCATCATTGCCTTTGTAGTACGTGCCTCACGCATGCGGTCCATCCTCATGGACCTTGGGGTTTCCTGCCGTGGTGGCTACTTTTCCCTGGGGTGTCTTGGTTTGAACTTTGTCTGGGTGGATGTTCGACCCAACGTGTTATTGTCAGCTGTCTGTCGTAGTGCTTGTCCATCATTGCCACTCGTTGTGACCCTAATAATGTCTGGTGAAGCCCACCCTGGTCTTAATTGTAGGGCCTTTCCAGTTTGTCCCTCCCACCGAGGCTTCCGCCACTAGTCTCAAGCGTCCCACCCTTGGGACTTCGCGCCTCACTTCTATTAGGGAATGTCCCTGTTGGGGCTCTTCCCTCCCCCACTTTTGTAGTTGATCTTCGATCAGCTATGGCTGTAGGTATTCTTGGTTGAGGCCAGGGCTTGTATAGGGTTGTTGGTCGAGTCCACTTCGGGCCCACTTAGATGGCGTTGTCATCCAGCTGTGGTGTGTCTAGGTGGCTCCTCCGAAGATGTGAAGGTAGTCAATGAACCGGTCCTTGCGCTCCTGCCCTATGTTTGTATTATTTCGGGCTTTAGATGCTCCCCTGCGATCCTCAGTCTGCCAGTGCGGTGCTTGCTTTGGTGGGGGTGCTCCCACCTTGCGTAGCCTGAGCATGATGGACTGGTGCAGGAGGCTGCCGTTTTGCCATTGTCCAATCCTCTGTGCTTGCCTGGCGCAAAGTGTTCTAACACTCTGAATCATTGTGTAGGTGCTCGGACTTGCCTTGCGGCCACAGATCTTACTACCCTCTTGATGCAAAATCTTATTTGTTGGTGTTCCAAGTCATGTTGTACCTTCACACCCCTGAGCAGGGGCAACCAAGATGCAAGTCAAATCTCCCTTCTGTGTACATGTCGAGGACGACAACGTTTGCCCAAAATTTTTCTTGTCATCTACATGAACTTGGAATTATTGGAATTTGGCTAGTTTTCACAATCCAACCCCTTTCTAATTAAGTTAATTAATTTAATAATTTTATATGCATTAACAAAATTTAAAGTAAAAAGACTCCATTTTATTTATATACATGATTGATATATATGATTCTTTTAAATACAGTTTTTTTTCCTAATTTTTAATGTTTGTCAATTAATTAAGTTTTAATTAATTACCACTAATACGGAGGGGTTGGATTGTGAAACCGTTCCATAAATTTTATCTTCTCTCCATTTTCAAAGAGTTGTATGGACATCTTAGGTGTAAACATGTGTATGTATTAGTCTACATTTTACCTCATCAATAATTTAAATCAAGCTTAATATAATTACATAAGAATTTAAATTCTTTAAATTGTATGTATTGAAGATCTCTATAATTAATAAGAAGCTGTATTGTAAATCTGAATTACAACATATATGTTGAAATAAACTGAAGACCACTAATAAATGCTATTAATAGGGTTTAACTTGAATTTAACATTTTTGCAGCTGTCAAATAAGTTTCTTGATTGCATGTGGCCTGATATATAATAAGTTAAGAGCCACATAAGTTCATCATCAATTTTCTTGATTTTACTATATGAGAGATGATAACTATTTCTGTGGTTGGAGCTATTGTGGTTGCACTATTGCTTGCCATGATTGTGGCACTCCTTGCCTTATTGATCCAACTATAAGTCTCTATGCATGAGTAAATTTTAGTAACTACAACACATATATACATGTACAAGAGAATCATTTGTATACACACGCACACACACACACATGTGGAATGTACAATATTACTTTTTATATGTGTATGGTGAGTGAGTAAAGGGTCTATACTTTGGATAGATATGTGAGAGATTAATCATGTTAATGTATTGCTATATATATATTACATCTATATGTATGTATTTACTAAAGATGATATGCCCAAATGCTTATATGAAGTCACCAAAACATAAATAGGTGTGTGGGTGAAAGAGAGGGATACCATGGCATTAATAACAACTAAAAGAACAATGCATTTGGATCTCTATAACATATAAGTTCTTCTTAATCACATATTGATTCCTCACAACTAAGTTACCAATTATGTATTTTCATACCCATACATGTATAATTATGTATTACACATTTCAATTTTAATATGATAGTAATAATCACCAGTTACGGTTTAAGGTATGCCCTTAAGACTATAGTAAACATAGATTGCCATGTATCTTCAACAAAGACAAAGAGAGTTGCACAATTTAAACTTGAGTATTCTATATAGAAAAACATCTACTTCACATGTCTACTACATAGTGTGTGTCAAATAGATACATACCTTTCCAAAAGAAACAAAACAAAAAACAATTTAAATTAATTTTATTTTGAAAGACTAACTTCCCTCTTAGGTACTCATCTTTTACCACAGGTTTTGCATCTCACCTTAATCTGCTTTATGTCATTGTTGTTGTAGTGATCAAAGACTGGCTTACCTCCACAAACACTACAAATGATTGATTCATCTATTAGTGGGGGCTTAATCTTGGGTGGTCTTCCTGCCCCCCTCCTTACAGGAGCCTCTCCCAGTGCATAGCGTGGCAACTCACCTCTGGTATCTCTAGCCTTCTTGGTTTCTACAGTTGTATCTTTGCATGGTTTAATACCTTGGTTGCTTATTGCTTGTGTAGTGGAAACCCTCTCCTCTTTGTAATGAGCTTCTTGCATAGGCTTACCCAATGGTGCTTCGTTACACTGACTGGTTCATTGACACTTGTTCAAATTGTGAGCCTTCTTGGTTTCTACAGTTGTATCTTTGCATGGTTTAATACCTTGGTTGCTTATTGCTTGTGTAGCAAAAACCCCCTCCTCTTTGTAATGAGCTTCTTGCATAGGCTTACCCAATGGTGCTTCGTTACACTGACTGGTTCGTTGATGCTTGTTCGAATTGTGAGCCTTCTTGGTTTCTACAGTTGTATCTTTGCATGGTTTAATACCTTGGTTGCTTATTGCTTGTGTAGCGGAAACCCCCTCCTCTTTGTAATGAGCTTCTTGCATAGGCTTACCCAATGGTGCTTCGTTACACTGACTGGTTCGTTGACGCTTGTTCGAATTGTGATCCCCCAGTTCATGATCAACTTGAGTGCATTATGTTTGTGCTTTAAGAACCACTTGATCCAAAGGATTGCAATTATCCATATCAAGTTGGATAATTGGAGTGGATGTCTTGCAAGCACGTGTAGTGGAAACCCCCTCCTCTTCTTGTGAACCATTTTGATGTGTTTTTTGCATAGGCTTAGCCAATGGTGCCACCTTACACCGATGGGTTCGTTGACGCTTCTTTTCCAAAGCCTTGAGCTTGTCCCCCTCTCAGATTGCTTATCCCATGAGGTAGTACTATGGTGCAAATGAGATGCATCATGATTTGGTTGTGTGTGTTCTTGCTCGAGCTCTATAGGCTGAGTATGTGGTGGTGGAGATGGTGGCCAAGGAGGTGAACTTCGAAGAGTGGTTGACTGATCCCCAATTCAAAATAATTCTGAAAAAATTTAGGAGGCCCTACTGCAAAATGATGGATTTTTTGATGTGGTACAACTTTATGTAGCCAGCTTATGGTTTCTTCAACCTCAAAATTGATTATGGGAACGTTGTACCTTTCCTTGTCATGAGCGCCACCCTCCATAACACTGTCATGTAAACTGAATCGGAATTAGTGCATTTTTTTTATTACATGCATTATCCCTTTTGCCTCAAAAGGTATGCAACATACACTTACTCATGTGTGCATTCAGGCCGACAAACACCCTAGCACAAGTGTACAAACAACATGAATAAGAAGAAGACATATCTACAACGCAATTACATATGACTTACATGGAGAGAACTAAACCTTAATATTCCTGCAAGTTGAACATACACATACAGCTGGATAGAGAACCGTATGTGCCCTGGCCTAATAAATATAAGGTTGTGGCTCATTTGAGCCAAGATTCACAGTGTTGATTGATCCAACAGCTAGATCATGTGGCCAGATTTACGTGCCACTGATCAATGGCTAGGCATCACGGAGTCCAATTCTACATGTCATTGATTGGATGGCTAGATTGGCAATTGTCGTAAGGTGCATCCAATGGCTCAAATGGTCTAGTTTTACATGCTAGCCAATTGGATTGCTTGATTAATAATAACGCAGCTAAAACTATTTGGAAATCAAATTAAAACATTTTCTAAGCAAATATGTTTGATTTGTTTTATAAGCGAATAAAACAGTTTGCTAAATTTATATACTAATTGCTCCAACGGTATCTTCCCAATGGCATCTCCAGTAACAAACTATTAAACATACACATAAATATAAAAAACACAAGTCTTGCATACTTCAATTTGTTTAGTATAATTCTCTTAGCTATGGTTTGTAATGTCTCTAACCCATACAATGAAGCCAAAAGTTCATTAATTTGTGTTGAGGAGTTTTAGATGCAACTTGGATGAGTTTTCTCAATTCATAATAATTAACAAAGTAACTATTTAATTAGTATTTATTATTAATTAATTAATCTTTAATACCCTTAATATTTTCAAATCTGAATAGTTAGTGTTTAATAATCAATAAATTATGACTTAACCATTCCATGCCCAATTTAGTTTGAACAAGTTTTAACGAGCACAATAACCATGTCTAACAAATCGTTTAGAGATTTCTTGAATTGATATCATTCCTTAACATCCTTGAAGAGGGTCAGCGAAAATGTCTTGTATTGATTATCTTCTTGGAACAAAATCCTTTATGACATTGCTTTATAATTTGTTTTATCTCCTAACGACCCACTACTTGTCGAAGCACACTGTCTCACCCTATCCTATAAAGTAACTCACTTATCACCATATAAGGTCGAGATTGGCGCATGATCTTCTTCTAGGTCGATGTACAACCCTTTGGAAACATCCCATCCATCCAAGTCAGGTGGGTGAAAGAGCACAAACCTCCAAGACATAATGAAACTTCTCAATGTCACCTTCATCCAAAATTTTTGCTAGATCCGCTCTTGTGCTCTTCTCATGTTGAAACTCAAAATCGTATTCCAAGGTTGTGATCCACCTAGAAAACTTTTCCGTGAGCCTAAGATTATTGGCAATGTACTTAATTGCTACATTGTTAATGAGGAAAACAAAGTGGCCGTTCCACAAATAATGCTTAAACTTCTTTATTGCATATATGATTGTTGTTGCTTGCTTCTCCAATAATGGGTAGTTGACCTTTGGCCCTTGTAATTGCATTCCTACATAATAAATAGAAAACAAGTATCCACTTCTCCCCTTCTGCATCAAGATCATAGTAATTAAAACTTTTTCAACTCTAAAATTAACATAAAAACAAATCTTTCCATTTAAGTACCATCAAAATTGGATGTGAGCTTAGTACAATTTGAGCTTCTTAAATGATATTTGACATGAAGAGGTTCATTGAAATGCCACTCCCTTGTCAAGTAGTTGGTTCAATGGATATGCCATCTTTGTGAATCCCTTCACAAATCTGTTATA
>PUQB01001363.1:0-21684 GCA_003024785.1 Selaginella tamariscina
CTGCCTTCCATCGGCATTATCCTGCTAAACCAGGTCCTAAGACTCGTGGAACTCGTCCTTAGGGAGGAGGTGCTGTCACACCCGATACAGGATACAGGATTCCGGATACAGGATACGGATTGCAGGATTTCCTACAGGATTCGGATACAGGATACGGTTGCAGGATATTCCTACAGGATATGCCACAGGATATGCCTAGAGGATAAGGGACATGTGGACTATCTTAGCCTCTGCATGCATGCATCACTTTCATGCATGCAATTAGACTCATGACCTAGATTAGCTTGGAGTTGTGAGCATAAAAGCTCCGACCTAATTGTTGTACAATCAGTTACTATCAACACCAGTCTTCTACGATCATTCTTGTTCTTGTTCTTGTCTTGCTCCTTGTTTCTTGTCTCTCCTGTCTCGCTCCTGGATCCTTCCTGTTCCTGTCTTGCTCCTGGATCCTGTCCTTCCTATCTTGTTCCTGGATCCTGTCCTGCCTTCCTGTCTTGCTCCCGGATCCTATCTGATCCTGTCTTGCTCCTGATCTTGTCCTGTTCCTGTCCTGCCTTGGTCCTGCTCCTGAGTCAATCCTTCCTGTCTTAGAATCCTACTCTCTCTTCCTGGTTCCTGGATCGTGGCTTGACAATGCTTGGCAATAAAAAACTAAACCCCTAAACCATGTTGGTCACCATTGTATGTCTGTTGATCACCATTGTCTACAACCTTACCTTTCACCATATATAGTAAGGAGAAATAAAAACATTTTTTAAATTAGAAAAACAATCAAATGGTGATATTTAAATAGAATAGATCACTTCTTCTTCTTTGCCTTATGTGCTTTACTCAAAGCTCTCACTTCTTCACTCTACGGATCTTCTTGCTATATTTTTCGTCTCCTTCAATTACTTTGTAGACTTTTGGCCAGACCTTTCATGATGAGGAGGTACTTGGGCTCAAACTTCTTAGAAGACGCCACACTATTATAGTTGAGTTCAAAGCCCAATGACTTCCCTACCACCAAACTTGGTCTTAAGCCACAAGACAAAGACATATTGCATATCATGAGCTTCACAGAGCTTCAACAACTTCCCCCTTAGTTTAATATACATGATGAAAAAGAATAGATTCTTTTTTACACAAAAACAAGTTTATATGTCATTCCTTTCATATGCATGTAACAATGTTTTAATATAGGCGCTCAAGATGTTTACCCCTAAAGTTGACCTTGTCTTTCCTTGGGTTAACCCTTAAGTAATACAAAGTTCTTGAACAAAACAACTTAATAACCAATATGAATATTGAGTGACCAACATTAAGTGCATTATTAACTCTATAATTAAACAACAAATTGAATCTCACATGTGGGAAGGAAGTTATGAAGTACGAATTATCATGAAGTGAATATAATGTTGTACTAGTTAGAACAATGAGAAATAATTATTTTTTATTATAGCATTACAAAATCAAAATGTTTGGTTGTATTGCCTATTTTAAGCAAATGTAATGCAACCAACATAGCATAGCACATATATGAAAAAAATATAATCACGCTAACGATCGGCACATGGCAATGATTTATATCTCTTGATTATATTGTATATATATAAAAAATATAATCATGCCACATGGTTTAGATCTCTTATTTCTGTTATATATATATAGAGAGATAGATAGATAGATAGAGAAAATCACGCTTATGATTGACACATTCCCATTACAAACCTCACATGTACCTAAATGAACGCACGTGACATTGATTTGACATGGAATGTTTAATAAAAATTTATTATACATGTCCCAAACATATTTTAACTTTTTAGATAAATAGAGTGTATATTATTCCTCGTAACAGGCACACACACGTTGATATACACAAACAATGTACATGTCAAGCATGTGTGTATAAAAAGTTAAACAAAATGGAAAGACAAGCTTCAAGGTGATTCAGCTAAATTATGATGCTAATTGTAAATATCCTATAGTGGATATGATGCATGCATTTGTGGCATCCACATACGGTAGGATTAGCATCATGGCCTTGTATAAATATGGGGCCTAAGCATCGCTTGAATTATAAGGCTTTTCATTTGGTGGAGAAGTTGGGTACTCTTTGTTTCCAACAACTTTGGCCTTGCTGTTTTCTTAATCTTTAATTCTTTCTTTTTCCCTTTCTCATGGCAGAGTAGCATGCAATGTATGATGCCTTGCAAAATGCAATAACAACACAAACTCATCTTCTTGAAGAGCTGGTTCATCAACCTATACCTCAAGTCACCATTGTTGTTTCAAGCTCTTCTTCCCGTTTTGCGGCAAATTCTTGAGTGCATCCCCAACCTTTTGTGAGGATCTATCTAAAGATGTGTACCATTGGTGTGACCACTTCCAAGTTTCGCTGTCATAGTTTTAACCCGGAGGGCTAACATGTGGCAACACGTGGCCGCCAAATGGCCTTCCGGCGTCAATTCCCTATGTGAACAACGCTAAGTCTTCCAAGATTATTTAAAGGCCATTTGGCGTCAATTCCCTATGTGAACAACGCTAAGTCTTCCAATTATTTTAAGAGTCTAACTCAGATGCCTAGTTAAACAGAAGACTTAGAGTCTTACCCTAAGTCCCCTAGAATGACCATCCCCCGAACCCTAGAGGATATCTCGAGTAGACTTTAGGATCCTATCCCAGTACACCAAACATGCTCATGCCCTAACCCCACAAAGGATGTCACAACCTTTCCCTCTCCCCTTATGCCAACTAGGCAAAGGGCCAATTGGTTGTACACATGTGATCGAGGGGTTTAGTTAGGCAAGGACAAGTACGCCAACCTTAGTGGTGTGAGCTTTACTCAAAGTTCATCCCTTAATGAGAATCGAACCCGAGACCGCTCTAATACCAAATGTCACAACCTTTCCTTCTCCCTTATGCCAACTAGGCAAAGGGCCAATTGGTATTTATGAGAGGGCTCCTAGTCATGATAACTCAGTTACGCTTGAGTCTTTTTGCCCACATATCCCACAATCTTTACCCAGATAGTCAACTCACCAGGTTAGAACTATGACAAAGGAGATGTGTCTCACACATGCCCCCGTGACAAAGCTAAGGCATTGTCATTTGCCCCTTGAGGAATCACCCTCATCCGGGAGAACAACCCCTTTAGGGCGACAAGGCGTATGAACCACGACTAACCCTTAAGGGTTCGAGTGGCCAAATCATACCCTAGACTTAGGGCTAGTACTTAGTGAGGACATGAGTGTGCACTGTAGGCAAACACGAATGTTCTGCTTAAGAAAACTCCCTAAGGCTAGGTTTGAATAACCCTAAATACATGACCTTGTGAGTGTTTCATGATAGGGGTTTTGCTAATGAGCTTAAGTTGTTCAACCCTTAGATCCTAAGGAGAACACCCCTAGCTAGGTGTACCAAAGCACACCGAGTTACAAGACCTAACCTCCCTTGAACGAATGCCCAAGGTTTAGCACCCTAGTGCGAACACAAGCATGTATGTTACTAGAGTATCCAACTCCTTGGAGACAAACCCATGACACGACCCCAAAGGGCGTGCCTCAGGCATTGTACCATGTGACTTCTAGCCCAGTGTCAAACAATCCAACAAATTTGCAATGTGAAGAAGCAGGTAAACATCCTTGATAGTAACATCGTTCAGTGGGCGATAATCAACACAAAAATGAAAAGAACCATCCGTCTTGTCCACAAGATGAGGTTCACAAGCCCAGGGGTTGAAGGAGCAGTAGATTACCTTCTTCTATAGCATATCCTCCATGACATATTTCATAGTTGCAAGCTCCTTGGGAGAAACTATCGCATGGGAACCTTGATCAAAGATGCATCGCAGGTGGGAATACGATGACGAGTGCAATCTTCGCACCAGAAGACAATCCCAACTGAAACAAATTTTGGAATTCTACCTCCAACACACAAATATCAACCTCTCGTTGGGATGGAGGAGGATCCTCAAGCAGCTGTAGTTGCCACCACCATTGCAGGAACAGGTTCCATCGGAATGATGCCAAAAGGACAAAGATAAGGAGGAGTCTCCCAAAAATCGCATATTGCTCGTTGCGCTAAAAGCCAGTCACACCCAAGGATCATATCAAAAACTTGAGCAGGAACAACCCGCAAGGTAAAAGTAGGAAGAGAAAGAGCCCAACACAAATGGATGTCTCCACGACACATTTGGAAAACACTTGAGAACGACCATTCCCGTACAATATCTGAATAGTAGGAGCTATAAACTCATTCAAACCCACACATGAACGAATAATTGATCTCTGATCATGGAAATGCTACCATCAGTGTCAACCAAGATAGACATCGATACCCCATTAGGCTACCATAGAAAGTGAACAAGGGAGAAGAAGTAAGGTGTACCCCACGAAGATGGGAAGAGAGAAAAACTTTAGGAGGGACAAAAAGAGAGGATGCACGGAAACCCTCCATTGACCGTACAATTACAAGTTTTTTGAACCCTCATCAACAAATTCCAATGGCACCATAGGCTCTCCTACATATTTAGAAACTTGAACAACACCCATAGCCCAAAGGCAGGAGGACACAAACTAGGGAATGGGGGACGTCAATTGAGAAAACAAGCACACTAGCGAAAAGAGTGTTTGGGCTCTAAACATGCCCAACAAACCAAACTTCCACGTGCCCCTATACACGTCCTTGGCCACCACAGCCATGCCAACCTTCGCATCCCTGAGCACGCTTGCGACCAGCACCAAGAATTGTGGGTGTATCAATCTCCATGGGCACATAGATGAAGAAGGTGATGCAAAAGGAGCAAGATCAGGTAACACCCTTGTACTGCTGCTTCATAATGTTAACAAGCAAGAAGAACTTCCTCTAGGTCATATAGGAACAACTGTTGACTGCTCGCACCATCACATGATCATTCAAGGCTTCCCATAAGAAGCCAATCTTCATCTGTTCTAACATGTTGGATCAACTCGTAGTACCAAATTCTGAAACTTAATCTCGAAGTGATGAATAGATTCTCTTGGCTTATGATGAAGACAAAGCAATTGCCGCTCTTCATGCACAAATTTATGATTTTAAAGTTCGTCATTAGCCTAGCAAGACTGGTGGATGCAGATGCTCTTTCTCATGCTCCAGTATCTCCACTAGATCATTTGATCGATGAGATCGATTCTCTTTTGCCACAGTGTCCTTAGGTTGCTGGCCCAGATGATCTTTACCTTCTCTAGATGAGGTGCGCATAGCCCAAGCCACATAATCGTGGACTCGACGATTATTAGATGCTTTTCAAGATCCTCTATTACTGGCCAATGAGTCTCCAGGATGGATTGCTCTATTTTGTGGGAACTGATTCAAGTGCTCCACTAAAGATGGTGGTCCTTTCCAATTTTGTTCCTTGGTTCCTCATTGCATTCCATGATTCGCCTTTGCTTGGAGGTCACCTAGGGCATCGGTGTGTGTTGGAAAAGCTTCAATGAGCCTTCTATTGGCCAAGTCTTGGTGTAGATGTGATTCGATATGTACAAAGTTGTCCTATTTATTAACATTAAGACACACCTACCACATCACCAGCATGACCATTGAGTCTATCCAAGTTCATCTCCCATTTGAGTTAGTGGCATGGGATATAATGGGACCATTTCCTACATCAATCAGGTTTTCGTTATATTATTGTGCTTTCAGACTACTTGACACACTAGGTTGAGGTTGCACCCCTTCCTAATCAGACTGCTGCAGTTGTTACAGATTTCTTGTTTCACAATGTTTGCCTTACTCACTCTTGCTCGGAGCGACTTCTTTCAAATCAAGGTTTTGCCTTTATTTGGAAAGTGCTGTAAGTGCTAGCTAGGCATTGTGGGATTCGTCAATCTTTTACTTCAGCATATCATCCACATACTGATGGGCTCGTTGAATGGTTGAACCAAACCTTCAAAAATAATTGCCAAGTATGTGAACTTTAACCATATTGATTGGGATTGATATCTTCCTATTTTGCAATTCACATACAACACCAGCATTTAGAGTTCAATCGGCTTATCTCCATTTAAGGCCTTATATGGATTTGATTTGAAGCTGCCTCCAAAGATCCTACTTCCTTCGGTGTTGCCTCGTACTAAAGGTGCTCAAGTTTGGTCTCGCTACTTGGATGTAGTGTTGCCACTCCTTCATGCTAAGTCTGCTGAATATTTGGGTCGTGCTCATCTACTGCAAGTGGATGCCTGTAATGCTCATCGTCATCCATACATGTTGGTGATCATGTTTTGGTTCATTTTCCTTGCCTTCAAGTTGCTAGTCTTGCTCAAGGTCTTCTTCACAAGTGGCTCGATTCGTACACCATTCTATGTTGTGCAGGATGTTTAAGGATCGAGCTTATGGAAGACGATGTGTACAAGCTCGAATGGATTCCTGATTATGATGAGGAGTTTGAGCTCGAGTTCTTTAAGAATAGCTCGAAGAAGATCTTGCAGAGTAGGTGTCACTCAGTAAATCTGTCATCTGATTCTTTTTCTTTGCCTTTCTCTCTTTCCCAACCTTTTCATATTTCTTAGTCTGAGTCATATTCTCATGTTTTTAGTGTTTCTTTTTATTTGCAATATTTCCTTCTCTTGGCATATCAATCATTTTTTACTCTTATGATTCTCATTCTCAATGCAATGTTGAGTTGAGTATTTATGTCCTTCTCATACTAATATGGATGTTGAACATGTGCATAAAGTCGAGAATCTTGCTTTTGTTTCGTTTGCAGAGTCTTTGATTGTTTTTTGGTGTTGAAAAATCTCCTGTTTTAAGGGTTGAGTCACTTTTGTTAGAATTTCAGGTTGAATATATTTTCCCGGTGCCATTGAGAGTCTTTGCCTTACTATTGCTGTTGAAGTTTTACTATTCCCTTGAGAGAGTATGAACTTTCCTATTGATTTCCCATCTTAAGTGTTGAACTGTGTGTTGAAGAGGTTGAGTGGTGTGAGTCTCTTGCTTATTTTATGGTGGCTAAAGTATTTTATAATAAGATGTCCCTTATTATCCAACCTTTTTGCTTGGATGGAGTCTCTTATACCAGGAAGTCCTTTATTATTCAAGTTTTGAGCACATTTCCTTCTTCTTCTTCCCCTAATTCCACCTTGACAGCTGCAGAAAATTTCTCTTCCAATGCTTCTTTATCCACTTTTTCTTCTTCCACAATGTTTTTTCCTTAATTTTCTTGCTTTCTCCTCTTTACCTCGACATTTCAAACTTTTTTTCTTGAAGAAGGGGGTAGAGAGGATGGACAAGAGTCCGACCTTGATGATGGAGTGAGGACAAGTGGATATGATAGTGGAGCGAGGACGAACAATATGGATTGTGGAGTGAGGACGAACATAGCGAGTTCAAATGGAACAATCGATGTCGACGTAGTGAGGCCAAATGGATGCAATAGTGGAGTGAGGCCAAACATAAATGGCAAAGTGAGGACAAGTGTAGCAAGTCCAAACAAAGCTGGTGCTTCAAAACTTTTTTTTCCTTCAAGAAAGGGATAAGGAGGATGTGGAGGACGAATGGAGTAAGTCCAGCTTCCCATGTGTGGTGTTGGATGAGGACAAAAGTCATGAGTCCAAGTTAATATGGGTTTCAAATGTTGACTGAAGGGAAGACGTAAAGGTAAGTTCTACTAATCGTCGTGAGTCTGAGTTAATAATGGTCTCAAAGGATGGCCAGCACAAGCATAATGTATCATTTGCTACAATGGCATTTTGTGGACTGCAATGACTCTTGAAGTCCCTTGCTTTAATTCGGAGTTATAACTTCGAGATTGGTTTGGCACATGAAGTTGTAGCTGGTTCATCAATTTTATAGTTGTCTAGGAGTTCTACCTAGGGTACTTATTGTGTCATGATTATGGACAATTATGTTATGTCACTTGATGGTTTTTTGAGACTTTCAAATTCTTATGATGGTGTTTAATAGGCTGGCTAAAGCTCTAAATGTTCCACCAGATTTACAACATCAAGCTTTTCTTCTCCGAAAGGGGAGGATGATGTGAAATCTGTAAATACATATATATATTATATATATATATAGTGTATATACATAGTATTACCCTGTTAGGTAATACACTAACTATAGTAATATAGCATATGAACTGTCTAGTTAGGATTGTGTGTATAAAAAGCTAAAGAAAATGGAAAGACAAGTTTCAAGGTGATTCGGCTAAATTATGATGCTAACCAAAAATATAATTATATTGTATTTTTTTATTATTATTAATTATGAAATTATTTTATGTATAATGAATTTGTAACACATTATGTTCTTCTTAAAAAAAATTACTTATAAATTATTAATTAATATGTTATTTTGTTTTATTCATATGCACGTGTACATAAATCTATTTAGTATTTTTCCCTTGTGAACCATTAATTTAGAAATATGTAAATATAATTAAGAATATTCACAAACAGTACATTACGTGCTCTTACATAATTTTTTCATTAAAGTTTGTTGTATATACAGTATTATATACAAAATGGTCTACATACAAAGAATCAAAGAAGAATCAGCTTCTATGTAAGACCCACAACCTGAGTACTCTCCTTGACCTCCTTGTACCCTTTGCGAGCATCCACCTTGCAACTTCTATCATACATCCTCAATATGTGTTCCCTGTACACACTTATCTCCTCGCTCTTGGGTACATTATTACGCCCCATTGTTACATACACTGATGATTCCTGGTTCGAGTCTCTATGTGAAATCTCCACCACGTCCCCCATTTGAAGCTTCTGTTTTAAGTTGTCCACTACCTGATGGTTCACCCTTGGAATCGAGCACTCGTCTGACAATGTTTGCTCAAGGTTCTTCAGATCCGCAGCTGTACATCCCGATGGTAACTCCTGAACTATCATCTGTAAAAAACACAGATATACATACATAAATATATATATATATATATATATAGAGAGAGAGAGAGAGAGAGAGAGAGAATATGACCAAGAAGTATGTGAGTTAATAGACACGAACTATCATATGTAAAAGACATACAATGTAGAGAGATGCAACAATATGACCAATATTGATGTATATGAGTTACATAGACGTGTACAATGTATACAACGCACCTTTTCGCCCTTCATCATGATGACAAACAGGGGATCATCGTCACTAGTGGGAGGACAAACATACGGACAGTCATCCTTATGGAATGGGAATGGACACGTAGATTTGAGGTCCATGTGCGATGGTGACACCCTCAACTTGTTGTCCATCAGCTCGCTGTGCCACGTCAAAATCCACCTGGCCCACTCAACTCTCTGTAAGAGGAAATCCGTATGCTTGGTGTCATTCCCTTCTTTGTACCTCCAGTGTGCAGCCAATCCATACTCTGCATGCCTGTGCATCGCCTTTGTACGGATTTGAACCTCCAACGGTAAACCGTCACTCCCCGTCACGACAGTATGTAAGGATTGATATCTGTCAAACGCAACTTATAATCAGCACATATATATAGAGTAGCATATATAAGATAGTATTAACACACTTACCCATTGGCTTTCGGTTTACTAATGTAATCCTTAAGTTTACCAGGAATATGTTTCCACAACTTATGTACAACATGCAATGCAGCGTAGCAATCCTTTTCATTCTCTACTATCAATCTAAGGCCACGAACATCATAAATCTCATCAATGCTCCGGCCCTTCCTGCAAACTACTATGTGAGCAATGTATGTAGACAAGTTATTATACTTACTTTCTCATCTTGGTATAGATACTGAAGAGGTTTTTGGAACGACCAGAAAGATCTTTCAACTGAATTCCACTAGTTAGAAGGGCCTTCTCAAGCTGCTCAATTGAGGAGAGTACAACTGCCATCCTACAGCACTCCTCAAGCTTCGTAGCCAGCTCTTGGTAATCCACAGGCTTCAAAAACTGTGATCGACAAATATAAGTACTATACATTATATGTATATTAAACTACCCACCTTGAAGCAAAGGTCCTCCATCTCTGCCTTCCAACTCCATATACCTAGCCTGTTTGCAATGGGAACTAGAATCTCCAGCGTTTCCATTGCAATTCGAACCTGCTTCGCAGGTGGCAAAGCTTCCAGCGTCCGCATGTTGTGAAGCCTGTCCGCAAGCTTTATAAGTACCACTCGAACATCTACCATAGCTAAGAACATTGTTCTCAGACGGTCCGCCCTAGTGTCTTGCTAGCAATATTGTTGTCTCTTGCAAGCTGACTAAGCTGACTTATCTTAGATACCTGTTGAATACACTTCAATATAGGTAGATATACACGATGTATACATGACTTACCCCTACAACAAGATCAGCAACATCGTCACCGAAGACAGCACGAATTTGTGCCTCATCTGTGCTTGAATCATCTAGAGTGTCATGAAGTAATCCTGCAGCAACAACGGTGGCTTTCTGCTCCCGCCAAAGCCAAAAGAATTGCAGTCTCTACACAGTGTGCCAAGTATAGCTCTCCACTTCGTCTAAACTGGTTAGTACAAAACCATGTGTAAAAATTCATGCAATGAACAAAAGAGAAGAAACTTACACTACCACGGTGAGACTCCTCTGCTAGTCTAAATGCTTTGATGATGAAAGGATCATTGAAGACCTTATGACGAGCCTGAGCATCGGCTAGAATCTGATCCGGAGAGTCATGCCTCCTGCTCACAGTGGATATCCCAGCAAAGTCCAGCCCAACAAAAGATGGTATACTGCTACTGTTACTAACAAGGAGATCCGTGAGAGTGGAAGTCTCTACCTGACCACACAACAGTGCAGCCTCCGCCTTTAAACTCCGGTTGCCAACTTCAAAGCCTTCACTTCTAAACACAGGAGTACGAGACTCTGAGGACCTTCTCCAGGCACAGCTGCGTGGTTCTTCCGTGCACACAGAAGATGAGTCTCTGGAGAAGAAGCAGGGACTGCTACCCATGTATGAGTTTTGAAGAATAGAGATTGTGCTCCTCTCCCATGACCTTCCAAATGGAGAAGAACCCGGAATGCTTATGTTCCTCTCACTGTGATCACCACGAACTGAGTCCAGAGTATCACTTGTCGAACAAGCTCCTCCGTAGTGAGTTGGGAAGTGTGAAACAGAAGGCGGCGAGGTGGAATACAGAGCCATTGATGAACTTCTTTCTGTAGATGGCTACCTGAATCACACCCACCACCACCCACCGTCGCTACAACAATCTCTGTATGCCGCCCATGTTTATACTTGACAAAGCGCCAAGAAACACAGGGATCTGCGCGCGTTCTCTCTTAGGGTTGAAATTTCATACAAATCACAGCTTGATCTAAGAAAATGTACAGAAATCTATGCTTACACTCGCCGAGATCTACCTGATGAGGATCGAATGCGTCCGTATAGACTGCTGTATTGGGAAGATTCACGAAAAGCCCTATAGCACTGGAGCGCCACGTGGCGTGTGATGACGGCGCCGTCAGAACGTTAATTCCGGTTAGGATAAGTGCTAACTGAGAGTTATCTGAGGATATCCAGAGTATATGCGTATGTGTCTGCCACGTGGTCAATGCCGTCCAATGCGCGTTTGGCGTATTGCTGTGTATTGACGTGTCGAACAAATCAAAGTGGTGAAGTACCTTCTTTTACATTCGGTAGAGTGTCGTGCACGATCACCGTTGGATTGTAGACGCGTGGCAGTATAAGCACGAGGACATATGGTCAAATGTACTCGTGGCTCAAGTACCAGATGACATATACCTGCTCGTGTTGTTGCTATATATATATATATAGACACACACACACACACACACATATATATAGTATATACATAATTAAAACGAAATTATTTTTAACATTATATCAAAATAATTTAATAAATTTATAAATATTCACCTACTTGTAAGTTGACAAAAGTTTAATAAAGCAAATTAAGCATATTGTTTGATTTACCTACTTAACATATGATGCTCCGTGTTGGCAAAAATTTGGTTTAAGAGATTTACCTACTTATAAGTTGACTAAATTTTTTTTACAAATGCAGGTAAATTTTTTTTACTAAGTTTCAATGATGAAGACGATCCTGATTTTACTCATAACATGGAGTTGCTTGAATATTTTAATCGTTCAAGGTACTACTCAATTATAGGTTTAATTACTGATTTATATTTTATTTTCTAAGGTTCATATACTATGGAGTGGTGGACAAAGGTATAGTAAATATAGCTATTAATTAATTATACTTATTATTATTTATGTTAATACCAGCACGATTACGCTGATATTGATCCAGTGCCTACAATGAGACGACCAAGACCTGGTCCGACACCAAGAGCGATTCCTAATGCATCTGCAAAACCATAAAAACTATGTCATATATAACATAATGTGATGTTAATAAGTTAAATAACACGACCAACACACACACACACACACACACACACATATATATATATATGTGTGTATGTATGTATATTAATTAATTGTCATAATTTAGCTGTTTTCTCTCCCCTCTCTTTCTCCTTCCCCCCCCCCCCCCCCCTCTCTCTCTCTCTCTCTCTCTCTCTCTCTCTCTCTCTATATATATAATATATATATATATATATATTTGTGTGTGTATATACCTTATTAATTACATTAACTTCGATGTTGTCCTCTCTCTCTCTCACACACACACGCGCGCGCGCGTTTATTATGTAAGCCGTAGCAATAAGCATATTCGGAAGTATATGCGTTAATAAATTATTAGTAACTCCGCAGAACGAGTTTAATAATTTAGTATATTAATTTAGATCTTCAAGATATATTTCAACATATTTGTACACAGAGAAATGTTAAAAACAATAATAATGAATTTATTATTAATATTCTTATCCATTTTAAGTTAAAATGTAAGTTTTATAAAATTTAATATTTATTTATTTTAATGTTTAAATTAAATGGGATTTAGTTTATTTGCTTAGTAAAAACTTTGTAGCTAATTGTGTAAAACATTAATACTTGTTACACAATTACAAAGCATATTCCTTAGGATTAGGGCTTAGGGTTTAGTGGAAATGGCGGAGGACGAAGGCGAACTGCCGCGCATACGGAGGCTCGATGAATCGGTGGTAAACATGATCGCGGCAGGCGAGGTAATTCAGCGGCCTGCATCCGCGCTCAAGGAGCTTCTCGAGAATAGTCTTGACGCCGGCGCCACTTCGATCTCTGTTCTTGTCAAAGACGGCGGCCTGAAGCTCATTCAGATCACAGACAACGGCCACGGAATCAAGGTATGTTATACACACACGCTCACGCACGCGCAACACACACACACACACAAAGGCGCACGGACGCACACACATTTGTATTGTTTAAGAGAAAATGTAGCTACACACTGGAAAATGTAACAAAATTTTGATTTTCCCCTATATCAGAATAAATATACATACATGTCAATATAGAGTCGCACACGCGTACCTTTTTTCATAGATTCTAGCAGAAATTATATTTTTGAGTGTAAATCATTTAGTGTTACTATGCTAATATATACACGCGCTAAAAAATGTAATAAACTTTTGATGTTTCTTTAATCAAAAATCTTTTTATACATATATGTATAAATGATTATGCATATGCCTACAGAACACATACATGCATATGAAAACACACACAGGGGTACACACACATATATCAGGTTTATATTGGTTTTCATAAATGTCCGCGAAAATGTTGTTGATATTTCCTCATTTATCGGAAAGTGAAATCTCAGCTTTATATAGGGAACATACACATGGTGGAGAGGACGTCTGAATATACTTTGAACCTGTAGACGTGTATATGAATACACATTTATATACTCAGGCATGCCTTTTTCGATGTTATATGTATGCATATATGCATTACGCGGATGTGTGCGAACATATTTTTGATGGTATAGTGGATGTTTTGCAGTTTGAGGATCTTCCAATACTCTGTGAGCGACACACAACATCCAAAATCACCGCTTTTGAAGATTTGCAGAAGATCAGAACTCTTGGGTTCAGAGGTGAAGCCTTGGCTAGCATGACTTATGTTGCTCATCTCACTGTTACGACTATGACCGAAGGCCAGACACATGGTTACAGGTATGTTGTATTCTTCATTACACATACATACATACGTCTCTCTCTCTCTTCTCTCTCTCTCTCTCTCTCTCTCTCTCTCTCTCTCTATATATATATATATATATATATATATATATAGACACACACACACACACACCTGTGTGTGTACATAATAAGGCTTGATATACACATATTTGCATACTGTAGAGCGTCTTACAAAGATGGAGTGATGGAAGGTGATCCTCGGCCGTGTGCTGCAGTTAAAGGCACTCAAATAATGGTAATGTACCATACTATATTAAGAATTTATATATTACTACAGTATTTATTATATAGCATCATACCTAGAATACATATCCTTCACTATTTAAAATTTTCTGTTTAAGGTGGAGAATCTCTTTTACAATGTTATTGCTAGAAGAAAGGCTTTTAAGAATCCCAGTGATGAGTATGCACGTGTTGTGGACGTGATAAGCAAAATATGCCATTCATAATGCTGCTGTTGGTTTTTCCTGTAAGAAGGTGAGCTCTACTTTGTACACACACACGAACATAACTCGTTTACATGTCATTATAATTGTGACATGTATACACACTTACACTAGCATACATTATTACGTTGTATGTACGTCTAAATGAATGGAGCTGTAGTTTGGTGAAACACGGGCTGATGTGCAAACTATGGGAAGCACGTCAAAGCTAGAAGCGATTAGATCTGTTTACGGTCCAAGTGTTTCTCGCGATTTAATTGAAGTTAAGGCATCAAGCGATGATTCACATGGAGTCTTTAGCATGGAAGGCTACATCTCAAGTGCAAATTATAGTGCCAAGAGACAACCATGGTTCTGTTTATTAACGGTACGCTTATAAATATGCATACGCACGTACATATACACATACACACATTAAAGTCCACGTGTTAATAATTCATGTTTTAATTAATTTGTAGACCGTTTAGTGGACTGCGCTCCACTGAGAAGGGCAATTGAAGTTGTTTATGCTGCCGTTCTACCAAAAAGCGAAGCCATACTAAGTATGTCCATTCAACTCCCTCCAGAACATGTGGACGTGAATGTGCATCCAACAAAGAAAGAGGTACAATGTGATATATTGTAATATTTTCATACTATAATGGTTACTAAGTTAGATATATATAATTGCATATATATTGTGTATCTTTTTTGACACATTTATATAGGTGAGCTTTCTGAACCAAGATTCGCTTATTGAAGCTATACAAAAAGCTGTCGAATCAGAGCTTCTGCATTCTAATAAAACGCGAACATTTTACACTCAAGTATGTGTGTGTGTGTGTGTGTGTGTGAGAGAGAGAGAGAGAGAGGGAGGGAGGGAGGTACATACATAAGTTATAAATATTTACACATAGATATGTGCACGCGCGTATATTTGTGTGTGTGATATGTTTTTGACTCGCCACATTTACAGACGTTACTTCCTGGAGCTTCGTCCTTGACAGCAGAGCAAACGATCGAGAGTACGTTTTCTTTTATAGTTATTTATTTATTTATTTATTTGTTTTGTGAAGGCTCTCAGAGGGCACCCGTGAATAAACTGGTGAGAACAGATTCCCAGAATCCTGCAGGACGGATGCATGCATTTCTCTCAACTGGGGCAGAACTTAAAAATGATTTAGCAGCCATGCGGTATGAACCATGTATATGGTGTATTAAAGTTACATATAGATGCATTACATCAGCCTGTAGATATATACATACATATATTGTTACAGGCGTATAATAAAGAAAAGGAGAAATAATACAGATGGTACATCTGCCGCTGAGAGGTTGCTTGCAGTAGCCGACAAAGGGACACATTCAGGTGTTATTTGTATAATACGTATTTACTTTTTATGTATACAGATAGAGTGTATACTATGTGTGTATACACGGGCAATTGAACATATCTGTTACGTATATGTATATTGTTATTGATGTAGTATGGTTTGCACTTTGACAGGGTTGTTTGGACATCTTAAGGCAGTCCACGTTCATTGGTATGGCAGATGACATCCTCGCTTTGGTACAATATAAGACAAGGCTTTATCTTATGAACTGCTTAACTTTAAGGTATATTGAGCACACTGCATACACACGCCACATATACGTACAATGTAACTTCTAGTTATATGTACTCGACTTATGCATTCAAGTTCAATATATAATTCTCGATTTTATCAAGGCATAACTATCAGCTAATTCACTGATCAACCGAAGTAAATCTATACACGCAGGCGCTGTTGATATTAGTTATATATTCTAAAGGAATAACCAATTGTATGTTTCAAGTTCAATTTCATATTGCAATACATACCTTCAAATAATCTACTTTAACCAAGTAGCACACACACGCACACATGTAGACGTACATAGACACACATCTTGTTTTACAGTATAGAGCTTATGTATCAACAAGCCCTAAGACGGTTTGGGCACTGCAATGCTCTCCGGCTTACGAATTCTGCACCCTTACACGATCTTTTAGTCATGGCTCTAGATGAGGAGGAAAGATGCGGCAAATATCATGAATGTGATGGACCAAAAGACGCCATTGCCCAGGTAACATAGTATTAAATTAATATATAAAATATGTGCTTAAGCAGCTATTAAATAAGTGAATGATAGGCACTATAATACTACTTGAAACTGTTACATATTCAATATATAACATTTCTAGCCATGTATTAGTATTAGTAGAAAGACACGCGATGTTATATGCATTGTTGCAACTAGATATATTATTATATTTAAACGCTAAAGTGAACTAATGCAATTTGGATAGGTTTATTGTGGGAAATTATGGAGCCATGCAGAACTATTACGAACGTGTTTCTCTATTGACATAGATGAGAATGGTAAGCTGTGCACACTCCCTTTAATACTAGAGCAGCACACACCAGATATGGACCGGCTCCCTCTCTTCATGATGCAAGTTGCAAAAAATGTTAGTATACAAAAACTATATTTGTACGTATCTAATAGTTACTTACAAATGTCATAAATTAATATAGTCTCTATATACAGAAAATATATATCTCTACAGGTAGATTGGGATTCAGAGGAGGGTGTGTGTGAATCTTTAGCCAGAGTGTTATCCGAATTTTATGCAGTGCATCCTCCACTGTTGCCTAGGCCTTCCGAGGACACCGATGGTTTCTATAAAGATATAATCACATCAGGTAAAAAATATGTATAGTGTACACTTATGTAAATGTATCTCATGTAAACACATGTATACATCTATATGTGCACACAAGCACGCACATACAATTTAATTTTTCATATGTGTCTGTAGAAAACAATGAGGATATCATATCGGAGGCCGAGAACAAGTGGTCACAGAGGAACTGGGCAATACAGCATGTTGTATTTCCAGCTATTAAACTTCTTTTGAAGCCTCCCTCAAGCATGGCCACTGATGGTACAGTCGTTCAGGTACACTCTCTCTCTCTCTCTCTCTCTCTCCCGCTCCTCCCTCTCCCTCCCCCTCCCCCTCCCGCTCCCTCTGCCTCCCTCTCCCTCTCCCTCTCCCTCCCGCCCTCCCTCCCTCCTTCTCTCTCTCTCTCTCTCTCTCTCTCTCTCTCTCTCTCTCCACA
This sequence comes from Selaginella tamariscina, assembly GCA_003024785.1. Classification (NCBI taxonomy): domain Eukaryota; kingdom Viridiplantae; phylum Streptophyta; class Lycopodiopsida; order Selaginellales; family Selaginellaceae; genus Selaginella; species Selaginella tamariscina. The sequence goes on from PUQB01001363.1 coordinate 17,635, forward strand.
CAAACACAGACATTTTTATTCTATATATTTGAGATATGTATGAGTTTCTCTATATATTAACTTACTCTTTTGTCTAAACCTTTATACGTCTAATATGAGAGAGGTGTTATTATAGTATTATACGATACTGTAGTTATATGCTATATAATGAAGTGGATATAACTGCTATGCCATAATTTAATTTGTTTTGATTTCTCAGGTAGCATGTTTAGAAAACTTGTATAAAATCTTTGAGAGATGCTAGGCAAAGATACGAGGATGTACATAGTCGAATTTACGACCAAGTACGACGATAAGTACCCTCATATCTAACCAATTAAACTAATAATAGCTATGTTTATTTATTTAAAGACTTTGACTAACTGTTGAACTAACCATGATTTCTATTTGCTCATTAAGGTTCCGGGATGCGGACAGTCAAATGTATATTTTCAAGTACGTGCAGGTAAGTATTTCACGCTGTCTGTGTGGTTGGTGTCCTTGTAATTAATCAGTTTTAATCACATAGTTAATTTAATTAATAATGATGCGTTACTGGTAAATAGAAGGGTTAAACACTGGTTTTCCCGTCCTGCATGTTGTGTTCAGTCAAATATTTATTCCTTTTTACAAATTGTTTTGTATTTTTTAGGATTTCCTTGGATACGGTCACACGCTCTTGCACCCTTCTCACACCCTTTTATACCTCCTGCGAAAAGAACAAAACATCATTCGCACTTCTTCACATTAAAGTTTGCATATATTTGGGAAGCTCACTTCTAGTTTTGAACTATACACAGTGCTTCTGCATTCATGGAGCTCATTAGCTTCCTAGGTGGATCGAACATTATATGCTTCGTCATTGCTGCATTGGCTTATGTTCTCTTTATTAGAAAACAGGTACTTAAGCGTACACACACACTCACAGACACACATATTGATACTTTGATGTGTTAAACAGACTAGGAACAGGCTGCCGCTTCCTCCGGGCCCAAAGGGATGGCCTATACTTGGGAATCTTACACAACTTGGCCCTCTCCCGCACCGTACAATGTTTTCCTGGAACCAGACGTACGGACCCCTTGTTTACTGTAAGCTTGGTTCAACACCAACAATTACTGCAAGTTCTCCTCAGATGATCCGGGAGCTTCTCTGGAATCAAGATGAGACTTTTGCTTCCCGGCCTCGCACAACTGCAGGTGCGTATTTGTGTGTGCTCGTGCGCGCGCGTACTTGTTTACTACACGATTTCTTCATAGTGCTATGTTATAGTGATCCTCACATATTGATTGATTTTCGTTAAAGTAGCTAATTATTAAGGTTCTTATCTTGAGTCTTCAACTCCTATATTATATGATTTAAATGGTTACACACACACACACACACACACACACACACACACACACACACACACACACACACACACACACACACATAATATATATATATATATATATATATATATATATATATATATCCCTGCATTTCCCTTAATAAATATCTTGTGCTTGTTCTTATCCACAAAGGGTATCTTGCCATTTTTCTGTGCTTAAATACATACTTGTTCTTCTCATTCTTTATTTCTTCTTCCTCAAATATTATACTTATATAATGCATTTTATATTAAGATTTGTTCCTCCTTGTGTTCTCTAAATTTGTCCTAGAATGTACTTGATAATCAAGTTTACTCACTAGTAGATTCGATACCTGAGTAATGTAATGTATAATATAATATAAGTATATGTTTTATATACTTATGAATTGTATGTTAAAGCTACAACTATAATATCAAGTGATCTACTAATCATGACGACTTATTAATAAGCATCAATATTAGTGAATAGAAGCAAGTAGTTCTTATAAGGATAATGACTACCACGTGATTGATTTATGCTTATTTATTACATCTCTACTCTTCTAGTTGACTCCATCATCCTTTAATTGTTTATTTTAAGTGCTTATTGTTTCTCATCTCTTATTGTGTTTGTGGGGTGGTGGGTGTGCGTGTCGGTGTGTGTAAGTTTGCATAATGATACAATAAAATATTAACTGTATTGTTTACTATATCTATACTATTTCCGTGATATTAAAACGGGTCTATATACACTATATAGGAATCTATGGCTGCTAGATATACACGTCTATGCCGACTTGTTTGTCAATATAAATAAGAATCATATAGAAATATACAGGCGTACTTACAGGCTATTTACATATTAATACAGGAAAACTGATGGCGTATCACGACCAGAACGTAGGCTTAGCACCATACGGAGCACATTGGAAACTGATGAGGAGAATATGCGTGGAACATTTGCTAACAACGAGGAGAATGGAAAGTTTTGCAAGTCACAGAGCCGAGGAAGCTCAGGATCTCATACAGACCATTCTCCACCTTGCAAACTCCGGTAAAACTGTAGACATGCGTGAACACCTTGGTAGCTACACTATGAACGTGGTCACCAGAATGCTCATCGGGAAACGGTAGGTGGCATGTGCGTGGGTGCGTGTGTGTGGGAGGGATAGAGGGAAGATAATTGCTTTGATTAGATACTTTGGAGCCGAATCTATGGGAGAAAAAGAGGCAACGGAGTTTAGAGAGCTAATTCACTCAGCTATAGTGTTACATGGAGTATTCTATTTACCGGACCATGTACCGCTGCTCAAGTGGATCGATCCAAATGGGTACAGGCAGCTGTTCAAAAAAGATGGGGAAACGAATGGATGATTACTACACTCACATTGTGGAGGAACACCGGATAAGGCAGAAGGTACGTGTTATGCACACACAGATATATGTGTGACTTGTGTATACAACAGTTATGCGTATGGTTTACTGATATTTTGACGTGTGATGATGTGAAGAATGGAGAGGTTGTCAATGGACCCAAGGACTTCGTGGACGTGCTTCTGGGATTAGCTGGTGAAAATAGTGACCTCCATCTCAACGACATTGAGATCAAGGCATTGATACAGGTACATAGTGTCGTACATAGTGTCTTCTGTGTGTGGAGGTACAATATATATACTCAACTTATGTTATATACACGTTTTTATAAGCAAGATGTCTGATGGAGTGGTTTTGTCAAGTCACGACTATAGGCATCACACACGTATATAAGAGAACTACAAATATTTACACGTTCCTCTATTTGTTGTATTGTAGTTGATAAAAATGATGACTTTTCTGGATGTATGTCATACATGGTTCATACATATATAACCATCTTTTATAAGCAGTGTGTATGTACGGTAGTTTTATTGACTCATGAGTATAACTCGCAGTGAGATACACACACACACACACGCACGCACAGAGAGAGATGGGTGTCTCCGTCTGTATAAACGTCAAGTCGTTTTCCTTGACTGATGTGTGTTGTGTGTGCCTACAGAGGTAGTATGTAATACATACTATGTATATGTACATTACATACTTATTATGTATATGATTCTACAGGATATGGTCGTGGGAGGGACCGACACAGCATCATTCACCATGGAATGGTTCATGCAGAAATGATCCGAAACCCAAAAGTGATGCACAAGGTCCAGGAGGAACTCGACACTGTGCTCTCAAAGAAGCAAGTGAACCAGCATATTCTGGAGGAATCTGACTTGCTTAATCTGGATTATCTCAAGGCGGCAGTTAAGGAGACGTTTAGAGTTCATCCTGTTGGTGGGTTTCTTATTCCCCACGAGTCTATACGAGATGCCAATGTCGCTGGGTACCACATTCCCAAGGGGTCACTCATACTTATTAACACTCATGGACTTGGTAAGGATCCAAATCTGTGGGACACAGTTGATGAGTTCAGGTATGTTATAATTATATATATATATACAGTTATGCTATATATAGCTGTGTGTGTATAACTCCTACGTACCTGCATGTGTTGCATTTAATATGCTGTTTCTTATGTGTGGTACTTACTTTATATATCTATGAACAATTCTCTCTCTCTCTCTCTCTCTCTCTCTCTCTCTCTCTCTATATATAATATATATATATATAATATATACACACACACACACCACACACATACATACAGACACACACACACACACATGCAC
>PUQB01001364.1:0-21674 GCA_003024785.1 Selaginella tamariscina
ATGGCCTGTACGCGAAGTTGGAGAAGTGTTTTTTCGATAGGGATTCGGTGGAGTTCTTGGGCTACATCGTCTCTCCTGCTGGCGTTTCCATGGACATGCACAAGGTGAAGACCATCGTGGAGTGGGAGAGGCCCAAGTCGGTACGAGATGTACAATGTTTCCTTGGCTTTGCAAACTTCTACAGGCGGTTCATACAGGACTTCTCCAAGCGTGTACTTCCACTCACAGAACTCACCAAGCGCACAGGCTTTTCTCTTGGTCCGACAAGGCGGAACACGCGTTCACAACACTCAAGGACGTTTCACGACAGCTCCGATTTTAGCACATCCTGACCTTCTCATCCTTTTCTTCATTGAAAGATCCTCGGATTTTGCAGTAGGATCCGTCCTATCGCAAGTTGGAGAGACAAGTTGCTTCATCCTGTAGCTTTTCACTCTCGTAAGTTCCTGTCGGCGGAGATCAATTACGAGATTCATGACAAGGAACTCAAGGCCATTGTGGATTCGTTTGAGGAGTGGCGGCATTTCCTGGAAGGTGCTGCACATCCTGTACAAGTTCTTACGGATCACAAGAACCTGGAGTACTTTCAAACGGCTCGAGTTCTCAGTCGGCGACAGGCTAGGTGGGCAGAGTTCCTATCACGTTTTGACTTCGTCATCGTCTACAGGCCCGTTTTCGGAATGGCAAGGCGGACGCATTGTCTAGGCGCTCTTACCTTGCACCAAGCCCGGGCGATCCTGCATTTGACTGTCAAAGGCAAGTGTTGTTGGGTCCTGATCGATTCCGGCTTGCGGCACTGCAGGTTCATCAGGCTCCAGCAAATTCAACACTCCTACAGGACGTCCGTTCGCAGTTGGCTACAGACGACTTGGCAAAGAATGTGTTCTCACACATTCATCCTGACGTTGCAAGTTCCTCTTCCTCCAGTTCCCGTCCAGACTACAACCTATTCACCATACAGGATGGACTCCTGTACCGGGAAGGTCTCCTGTACGTTCCTGTTGGTATTTCTAGGACTCGTGTGGTACAGGATTCATGATACCCGGCTACAGGACATTTGGTGTGGCCAAGACAGTGGAGTTGGTGACTCGCAACTATTGGTGGCCTGGGTTGCGAGGTTTTGTGGAGAGGTTTGTACGGAGTTGTGACACTTGTAGCAGGTCGAAGATGCCTCATCATGCACCCTTTGTCTTCTTCGTCCTCTTCCTGTTCCTTCTGCTCCTTGGAGATCCATTTCTATGGATTTCCTCACAGATCTTCCTCCTTCGTGGATTCGATGCAGTTCTTGTGGTGGTTGACCGTTTCACCAAGCAGGCTCATTTCCTACCCTGCAACAAGACAGCTACAGGTCAGACAACTGCCGAGTTGGTGATCCGTGAGGTGTTCCACATCATGGTCTTCCTGAGAGCATTGTTTCCGATCGAGGTCCACAATTCATGTCCAAGTTTTGGCGAGAGCTTCTTCGAGTCTACAGGTTAAAGCGGACTTTCTTCAGGATATACCCATCACAAACCGATGGGCAGTCCGAACGCACAATTCAGACCTTGAACAATATCTTCGTGCTTCATCAGTTACCAACAGGACAACTGGTTGGACCTTTTCCAATGGCGGAGTTTGCCTACAACAACTCCGTTCACGCATCTACAGGACAGACACCTTTCTTTGCTCTTACAGGCCACCATCCACATTTTGACTTTGCTCCTCCCGCTTCTCCTTCTTCCGCTCCTGCAGTACAGGATCGTCTTCAGCATCTTCAACAGGTACAGGATGATCTCCAGGTTCATCTTCAAGGCACAGGAACGATACAAGCATCATGCTGATGCTCACCAGCGGCACCTGCATACAAGATTGGTGATCTCGTGTGGCTTCTTCGTCGACACATTCGCACCAACAGGCCTTCTTCTAAGTTGGATTTTCAACGATTGGGCCCTTACAGGATCGTGGCGGAGGTAAATCCTGTAGCTTTCCGACTCGAGTTACCATCCACGGTGAAACTTCATTCCTGTGTTTCACACCTCCTTGTTGGAGCCGTATCATCCTTCTTCTCTTCCGGTCGTGTTTCTTCTCCTCCCCCTCCTGTGGTCATTGACACTGAACCTGAGTACGAAGTTGCAGCCATCCTTGACTTCTCGTCTTCATCGCACCAACTCCAATACTTGGTGGATTGGAAAGGGTATTTGCCTACTGATCGCACTTGGGAACCTGCATCCAACTTACTCCATGCTTCTTCCAAGGTTGCTGCCTTCCATCGGCATTATCCTGCTAAACCAGGTCCCAAGACTCGTGGAACTCGTCTTTAGGGAGGAGGTGCTGTCACGACCCGATACAAATACAGGATTCCGGATACAGGATATGGGTTGCAGGACTTTCCTACAGGATTCCGGATACAGGATATGGGTTGCAGGACTTTTCCTACAGGATATTCCTACCAGGATTCCGGACACAGGATTCGTTGCAGGATATTCCTACAGGATCCGGACACAGGATACGGTGCAGGATATTCTACAGGATATGCCTAGAGGATAAGGGACATGTGGACTCATCTTAGCCTCTGCATGCATGCAATCACTTTTGCATGCATGCAACCACTTTTAACATCATGCCTAGATTAGCTCTTGGAGTTGTGAGCATAAAAGCTCCGACCTAATTGTTGTACAATCAGTTACTATCAACACCAGTCTTACTACGATCAATCTCGTCTTGTCTTGTTTCCTGTCCTACCTGTCTCGCTCCTGTTTCCTGTCCTGCTCCTGGATCTTGTCCTCCTGTCTTTTCCCGGATCCTGTCCTGTTTCTGTCTTGTTCCTGGATCCTGCCCTGCGCCTTCCTGTCTTGCTCTCGGATTCTATCCTGATCCTGTCTTGCTCATGGATCCGTCATGTTCCTATTCTGTTCCTGTCTGCTCTTAGTCCAGCTCCTGAGTCAAGCCTTCCTGTCCTTGGAACTTGTTCTCTTTCTTGTTTCCTGGATCGTGTTTGACACCATGCATGATCCATAATATGTAGTTATCTCTCTTCTCTCATACATACACACCATGCATGATCCATAATATGTAGTCTGTTTCTCTTCACTCATACATACACACCATGCATGATTCATAATATGTAGTTTTGTCTCTCTTCACTCATACATACACACCATGCATGATCCATAATATGTAGTTTGTCTCTCTTCACTCATACATACACACCATGCATGATCCATAATATGTAGTCTGTCTCTCTTCACTCATACATACACACCATGCATGATCCATAATATAGTTTGTCTCTCTTCTCTCATACATACACACCATGCATGATCCATAATATGTAGTCTGTCTCTCTTCTCTCATACATACACACCCATGCATGATTCATAATATGTAGTTTTGTCTCTCTTCTCTCATACATACACACCATGCATGATCCATAATATGTACTGATGTTACAATATTATGTACTATGTATGTATGTCTGTGTAATAAATGTTATGTATATATATGTACTAATATATGCAATGTGTACAAAATTAATTTTTTAACACTCTCTCTTCATCATACACACCATGTATGATCAATAATATGTACTGACGTGACATATTATGTACTATGTACGTATGTCTATATGTATATTATATGTGTGTATATTATATTGCTAAACATGAAAATTTAACACTCTCATAAACACACATATGTAAACCCTGCATGATTTATATTTGAGGTGTATGTGATACACCCACACATGCACACAAATTTAAAATTATGATAAATAATGAAAGAATATTCGTTTAGGGTCAATATATATTTTGTTCTTTTAGGTTTAGGTATATTCTTAAAAGGAATATTGATTAGGGTTAATATATATTTTATTCCTTTAGGATTTAGGTATATTTTTAGGTTTTCAAGAGGAAAGGCGAAGGCGGCGGTGGTGGATTAAAGTGGCTGTGCTAGCAGTTGTGTCATAGATGTATAGATCTCTCTCTCAGAAGGCGTGGCGATGCAAAAATGGCGCGGCGGTGCAGTAGGGTTTGAAGGCGCATTCAAACAGGTGAAATTCCTCTCTCTCTCACACACACACACACTTTGGTGTATATTATTTATCTATATTTACATATACATTTATATGTGTGGTATCTTAATAATAAATTTATTTATCTATATCTTGCACACACACGCACACTCCTATATATATATATGTGTGTGTGTGTGTGTATCTGTATAATTTATTGATTTATCTATCTTTAACACACCACGAATACATATATATATATATATATATATATATAAATATATGTGTGTGTGTGTGTGTGTGTGTGTATGTGTGTGTGTGTGTGTTTGTTTATCTCTCTCACATTCCTGTATATACATATGCATATTATATTTGTATGTGTGCTGGTTAACCAAAGGGTGGCTTGGTTAGCCTCACGGGCGGAGGGATTAATCCTGCTGCCCTTCACGCAGGCCCTCCGCGCAGGTCATGGGCGACGGGATTAAATCTCACCGCCCTTCACGCAGGCCCTCCATGCAGGTCATGGGCGACGGATTAATCCCGCCACCTTCACGCAGGCTATTTGGTTAGCCTCATAGGCGGCAGGATGAATCCCGCCTCCATTGAGGCTAACCAAAGAGCAGCGGGATAATCCCGCCACCTATGGCTTGCGCGGAGGGCTGTGTGCAGGACGCGGGATTAATCCCACCACCCATATATATATGTGTGTGTGCACATGATTTATGAGAGGGCAGCGGGATTAATTCGTCAACCCTTCTATGCCTGGTGGCGGGATTAATCCTGCCGTCCTTCGAGGAGGTGTGAAAATGTAGGAGATTAATTCCCTTCACCGGGCATAGAAGGGTGCAGGATTAATCCCGCCACCCTTTATGTCTCAATGAGTGTGGGGCATAGAAGGGGTGGCGGGATTAATTTTGCCACCCTTCTGTCTCTTGAATTGGTGAGCAAATCAATCCCAACACGTTTTTTTAAGACAGAGAAGGATTACTGCACACCAGTTTTAAGGGACTGAAAAGGGTGGCAAGATTAATCTGACCATCCCTTCCATGGTGAGGGAATTAATCCCGCCACCCTTCTTGATCACTTGGCGGGGTGTGCCAAATAAATCTCGCCTAGTTCTCTTTGAGACCAAGAAGGGTGTAGGATTAATCCTGTACACCCATCTAGGGGATCAAGAAGGGTGGCGAGATTAATCCCGCCTATCCTTTTAGGAGCAAAAAGGGGTGGCAAGATTAATCCCGCCACCCCTCCATGTGAATATAAATGTGTATTAGTATATATAAGTGCATATCTCATTTTATTTACTTTTATCATTTTCATAATATTTTGAGTAAAAGCCAACAAACTATTGAAACTGTCCAAAACTCACATTTTGTGGTTCTAAAACCAAATGTTATCAGTCTTTGCACTAGCACAAATGTGAGCTTTAGACAATTAATCTCATCCACTTCTATGAGACAAACAAGGGTGTATATGAATTTATCAATGTATTAATTTTGTATATCAGGTTTATACAAGTGTGTGTGCATTTTTATATGAATTGATTCATAGTGTATTATTGTGCAGAAGATGATTTTGATCAAACAAAGAGATTTAGTCATTAGTATGGAGTTGTCGTCAAATTCTGGGTAAGAATTATAATAATATGTTATACTTGATATGTGGTTAAAGAATTAATTATTTTTGTATTTAGATGTGGAATTGAGGTACATTGAAGACAAAAGGAGGAGAAGAGATGGGCAGGGAAATTCTGGAATCAACTTGGTCATATTTCAAAATAAACGGGAAGCGCATTGGAGCAACCATGGTTTGCTGTCAAACTAACATATGTCACAACGCGTGTACAAGCAAAACAATGGAAAGTAGATTTACTAGTCAAGCACCCAAAAGCAGGCTGTGAACCTAGATGGACGATGCTCGACATGTATCCTTGTTCCATCAATGTCACATTCTCGGATCCAGAGGTCACCAGTTACGACATTAATCTCGGTGGTTTTGTCGACTTGTAAATAATGACGTTCATGTTTCACTAATGATGTTAACCGTGGAGTTCTTCTTCAACTCAATGAAAGCCATCTATGGAGGGGATCCAATTAGATGTCTACTTCAAAGATCTCCATACTCATCGAGTAGGTGTATTCTCAGCAATATTGGTTCACAATACAAACATCCACAAGTGGAGCAATCATCCCTCTTCACATGAAGAAGAACACAGCAACATCATTAGGGAGATTGAGAGACTGGCTCAGTCCCAGGTTCTTTACCAATCATGTTCAATTTGCTTAGGAATTTTCAGAAGCTGGAAGAGTGTGCTAAGAACATTAGAACAGTTGCAGTCGGGATCACACATGTTAATTCGGATTGTAGAAGAAAATCATCTATCGTTTTATCAGCTGCACCTATGGCATCCCATGCTGCAATAAGCCATAAGGAAATGATGTTGGACGATAAGATTTATGAGTGTAGGGTTAAGTATTAGCGTTAACCAAACTTAATTACATGGCCACTCAACCAGGAACGTGTAGCTGAGCTCATGGAGAAGATGAAGGACACAATTCTTACACTATTCCACATAATGCTTTTTTGTGCCCATACTATGAAAGAAAGAAAGGCGCTGACAAAGTGTGGGTCACAACAGCAAACAAATCACGAAGATTCAGACGGAGAATAGAAAATCAATTAAGTACTACATTATTAGTGGCCAGCACACAATAACGGCAGCCCAACGACTTCTCGATGAACACAAATAAAGGAACGATGGCAACAAAACTTTTCGAGCATACCCGTGAGAAGCTGACAAAAAGATCGGTGTTTTAGCTAAGCCGAATCTCACAATTGAGCAGTACCATAAGTTATCAGCGGAATGGGACGCTGCCGACACCAACCACTACAAACAGCAAAATATGGGAGAAGTTCAAACACACGCGAGCCTTGTGGGAATCTCTTGAGCGACCACAAAGAGCTACTGCAGGGAAACACAATGTCAAACTACCGGGTAAGTAAATTGTTTGGCGGGATTTATCTCGCCGGTATATTAATCTGTCTTTTTTTTCAGAGTGTTGAAGAAATTGCAGCAGTTGATTTTGCCCAGGTGGGCGGGAAGGAAACATCCTTTTTGATGATGTTGATTTCTTGCCCCGAGGATAGGATCTTTGCCAAATGGTTGGGGATTATGGAATCCTTTGCAAAAGGAACACTGAAGAAGAAGCAGACAAGTGAAGGGAGCCCTCAGAGAAGTCTGCAAAGAAACCCAGTAAGACGCCGAAGGCTAAGTCTGTTCAATCTACAAAGGATGTAGACAACGATTTCAAGCTCACATGGTTGAAGCCTTTAAATGGAACAACGATGGAGGAGATGGAAGTCTTGGCTGATTTGGTGATTGATGGCAAATACAATTAAAACAGCAGCCCACCTCTTTTTCATCTCAAGGCAATGGAGTTGAAGACGGTCAGGCACTTTAAGGAGTGGTTGGGAATACACTGCCACAAACTGGGTTGGACCTCGGCTTCAACATACGAAGAGGTCAGCAAATATTTGCATGTGACAAACGATGATATGCTTGTCGAATGGGTGAATCAATCGGAAGATCTGGGCAAGAATCTATTGCACGCCAACGCCAAAAAGGAGAACATTGCGATGACGCCTTCTCTTATGGCAGTCCTTCAGCAGCGGAGAACCGAGTTGAACCTTATAAAGGAGGATGCTACGAATCACGACAAGCCCTACAGATGTTTGTTGTTATTCGGAGACTTTATGGGGTAACATCACTGCTTGTAGGAAACCGTTTCAATTGTTCGTGATGGATCGGCGGGTGTCAAAAAATCCTTCGACAGATAGGGCACTAGAGGATTTGGTGGAGAAACTTAGCCGTGCAAGCATGTACAAAGAAGGTATTTATTATTGAATTCATGCTTGCACTCTTGACTGATACTACGTTTTCAGGTATTTATTTCTTGATTCTTGCTCATGTCACCGATACTTTTGCCTTCGCCTTTGCCAAGAAGAATAAACATCGTTGGACAGGATTTTATATGAAGATGCTGATCCCAAGTGCATTGATACGGTTGTTCACTTGGTTGTTAGGAATGCGCCAAACAATTTCAAACTTCCAAATGACTGGCCAGGCATCTGTTTGCACTCCAACGGCCCTGAACCTCCATCCGATACACCGATAGTGAGAGACGTATTCGGCAATGTACGTTATCCAAACATCACAAGTCAAGCGGCACGGAGCATCGTCAACTTGATCAGGGGTCCTCACAGTGATGCATGGGTTTTTACTGCACTAGGGGGTCCGTCTTGAAGGAGTGTTACCTTCGGGATACATGTGTGTTTGCCGTTGAAAAGGATAAGACCATGGTTGAGGACCTGAACAAGTGGATAGAGAGGTTCTCAACTGACTACCCCAACAAACCCATACAGAGTATTTGGAAAGTTCCCTCCGAGAAGTGCGATAGCTCTGAAGATGAATCTGGTTCAATGTCGGAGTCTGAGGACGAACTTCAATCAGATATTAGACCGGAAGTTATCTCGAGGAGTACAGAACATTCACAACTCCATTACCCATGGAAACAATAAGGAAGATCATGAACCATCTCACAAGCGGCTTAGACCTTCTTCGCCTCACTCAGAAGGTAATAGCGAAGAAGAATTGTTAATGAGTTCTTAGAGTGACGAATAGTTGTAAATGAGTGTAACATAAGGCATTTTTGTATATTTCGTTTATATTTGTACAGAAAATAAATTCTCAAGGATTAATGAAGCTTTTAGTTCAAACATGGGTCACACATTAACAAGGTAAATAATATACCTTGATAATTTAAGGTCTAATTATATCATTTTGCAGATGTAATGAAACAGTTGAGAACATGGATTTTCAGCATTGCATGAGGTAAGAGAGGGGTTTGGCAAAATTTCTTGTGCCACATGTCAGAATGACAGAGTTCATGCAGGAAATGGATAATAATGCAGCTCAAAACATCGTTACCATGGGGACCACTTCAGTTTTTTCATCACATTTTATTGGCTTCAGTTCCGAAATCAATTTCTTCAGCGCATGCAATATCTGAATCTTGTAAGGATGATGTACAATTAAATGATAAAGGGATAGGCAACGATATAGTGTCAATAGATAAATGTGAAAGGGAGCAAACAAGTGATTTGCAAAGTATTCAAGAGGCAACGCTATCCCTGTTACCATGGCCATATTGTGTTGTTGGATGTCAATGGTGTTCTGCTTCATCGACAAAGGCCCGAGGATAGAAAAAAGAAATCAAACAAGGAGATTTCATTCCTTGTCATGGTAAATTTCGATATGATATTATTTTTCGTCCAGGGTTGGATCGTCTCTTTCAAAAGCTTAAGGAGATGGGTGCGCTTGTGGGGATTTGGTCATGCATGCAGATTCACAACTTAACACCGCTGTGAATTTGCTTAAGAAACATTGTAGTGTTGCAGAAGAGGTGATTCGTAAAGATTGGATTTTTGACCAGCGAATATGTTATAAACCTCTCGAATTTCACAATATAAGAAAGGAAAGCAAGCCATACTTCTTCAAGAATGAAAGATAATTGGGCTTCATGGGGAGATCAGTCGCTTAAGGATAATGAAGAACGCACATATCTTAGTGGTAGAACTCTCCTCAGAAGGCTATGCTCAACCAAAACATTGCTTGTATTCATCCAATCACTTTCGATCCATATTCTGATACCATATCATGGATGAGCTAGTGAACTACTTGGATACGTGCCTCAGAAAGAAGAATCTCGAAAACTTTTTGTGAGCAGTATCCACCGTATCAAACATTTCCTGAAGCTTTTCTTTCTCGTGATTTTGAATTTTATAAAATGAAGGATAGCAACCGGGCGCTTTATAATATTATTCTTAAGGAACGTCATTTTTAGATGAGCCTTTATGCAGATCTTTTCTTATGTATTAACAAGGATGGCAACTCCCAATTGCATTCGTGAGAGTGTTAGGTGGCAACAACATCAAGATATTGACCAAAATGATTTGATTAATCCGGAGAGTGATGATTTAGACAAAATGAGGAGATTTCTCTGTATGGTTAGGAAGAAAGTATTTATAAATAAATTAACATGTTGATAAGAAAATGATTTCATTTGTAATTATGTTTGATAGTATTTTTATTATTGTAAACTATTTTTAGAATAATATGAATATTCTAAGATATTTTAGGAATATTCCTTACTAAGTAAGGTTATTGAAGGATTAATTAATTAATTAATTAATATTTAAGGCTTAATTACATATTAATTAAATGAATTAATTAATAATTAAAACTTAAGTATTAATTAGTAATTTATTTTATATTCCCATTTTCACGTATCATGCCCACTTTAGTTACAACGTGCATACTACCCCTACAAGTATTTGGCCAATCTATCATACTCTTCACCCAAAAATATGATCCATTCAAGAAAGCTTTAGTTGATGCCATGGAAGATCCACTACACAGCATTCAACACTACATTATGTACTTTTTGGAAAAGACAAAGGACAAGGGCAAAAGATGCTTTTGAAAGCATACATGGAAAAGTACCTATTAGATCACAAATAATTCCAACCACCATTCAATCAAACAAATACCCACGATAAGGAGTGGCACTACTAATATGCAGTAGCTAAGTTGAACAAATGTTTAAGGACATGTTTGTGAAATTGAAAATGCTCAAACATACACCTTTGTGAAGGTGTGCAAGTATGAAAGGAAAAACAAACAAACATTGCAAAATTGGTGTCAAGCCACGATCCAGGAACAAGGAAGTGAGCAGGATTTTGAGAACAAGGAAGCTTAACTTAGAAGTAGGACAAGGAGCAAGACAGGGAGAAGGACATGAACTAGGAACCAGGAACAAGACAAGAGCAAGAGGCAAGGAGCAAGACAAAACAAGATTGATCGTAAAAAGACTGTGTTGATAATAACTAATTGTACAACAATTAGGTCGGAGCTTTTATACTCACAACTCCAAGCTATCCTATAGGCATATCCTATATGAATACCTGTAGGTATATCCTGTAGGAATATCCTGCAGGCATATCCTATAGGAATATCCTATAGGCATATCCTGTAACCCGTATCCTGTATCCTACATCCTGTATCGGGTCGTGACAACACCTCCTTTCCTAAGGACGAGTTCCATGAGTCTTGGGACCTGGTTTAGTAGGATAACGCTGATAGAAAGCAGCAACTTTAGAAGAAGCATGGAGTAAGTTGGATGCAGGTTCCCAAGTGCGATCGGTAGGTAAATAACCTTTCCAATCCACCAAGTATTGAAGTTGGCGGCGATGAAGACGAGAATCAAGGATGGCTGCAACTTCGTACTTAGGTTCACCGTCAATGACCATAGGAGGGGGAGGAAAAGAAGCACGACCAGGAAAAGAAGAAGGATGATATAGCTCCAATAAAGAGGTGTGAAACACATGATGAAGTTTCACCGTAGATGGTAACTCGAGTCGGAAAGCTACAGGATTGACCTTAGACACAATCCTGTAAGGGCCCAATCGTTGAAAATCCAACTTAGAAGAAGGCCTATTGGTGCGAATATGCCAACGAAGAAGCCACACGAGATCACCAATCTTGTATGCAGGTGCCGGTTGATGATGAGCATCAGCATGACGCTTGTACCATTCCTGTGCCTGCTGAAGATGAAACCCGGAGATCCTCATGTATCTGATGAAGATGCTGGAGACGATCCTGTACTACAGGAGCAGAAGAAGGAGAAGCAGGAGGAGCAAAGTCAAAATGTGGATGGTAGCCTGTAAGAGCAAAGAAAGGTGTCTGGCCTGTAGATGCGTGAACGGAGTTGTTGTAGGCAAACTCCGCCATTGGAAAAAGGTCCAACTAGTTGTCCTGTTGGTAACTGATGAAGCAGCGAAGATATTGCTCCAAGGTCTGAATCGTGCGTTCTGACTGCCCATTAGTTTATGGATGGTATCCTGAAGAAAGGTCCGCTTTAACCTGTAGACTCCGAGAAGTTCTTGCCAAAACTTGGACATGAATTGTGGGCCTCGATCAGAAACAATGCTCTCAGGAAGACCATGGTGTCGGAATACTTCGCGGTTCACCAACTCAGCGGTTATCTGGCCTGTAGCAGTCTTGTGACATGGTAGAAAATGAGCATGTTTGGTGAAACGGTCAACCACCACAAGAACTGCATCAAATCCACAAGAAGGAGGAAGATCTGTGAGGAAATCCATAGAAATGGATCTCCAAGGAGCAAAAGGAACAGGAAGAGGACGAAGAAGACCAGAGGGCGCATGACGAGGCATTTTTGACCTATTGTAGGTGTCACAACTCCGTAAAAACTTGTTTACAAAACCTCGCAATCCATGCCGCCAATAGTTGCGAGTCACCAACTCAACTGTCTTGGCCACACCAAAATGTCTTGTAGCCGGGGTATCATGACAATCCTGTACCACATGAGTCCTGTAAACACCAACAGGAACATACAGGAGACCTTCCCAGTATAGAGTCCGTCCTGTATGGCAAACAACTTGTAGTTTGTACGAGAACTGGAGGAAGAGGAACATGCGATGTCAGGACTAATGTGTGAAAACACATTCCTTGCCAAGTTGTCTGTAGCCAACTGCTAACGGATGTCCTGTAGGAGTGTGGAATTTTGTGGAGCCTAATGAACTTGTAGTGCCTCAAGCCGAAGTCGATCAGGACCCAACAACACTTACTTTTGACAGTCATATGCAGGATTGCCCAGGGTCGGTGCAAGGTAAGAGTTCTTAGATAATGCATCCGCCTTGCCATTTTAAAAACCAGGCCTGTAGATGATGACGAAATCAAAACATGATAGGAACTCCGCCCACCTAGCCTGTTGCCGACTGAGAACTCGAGCCGTTTGAAAATACTCCAGTTGTGATCCGTAAGAACTTGTACAGGATGCGCAGCACCTTCTAGGAAATGCCGCCACTCCTTGAACGAATCCACAATGGCCTTGAGTTCCTTGTCATGAATCTCGTAATTGATCTCCACCGAAAAGAACTTACGAGAGTGAAAAACTACAGGATGAAGCAACTTGTCTTCTCCAACTTGTGACAGAACAGATCCTACTGCAAAATTTGAGGCATCTATTTCAACGAAGAAGGGACGAGAAGGATCAGGATGTTTAAAATTGGCTGTCGTGAAGGCGTCCTTGAGTGTTGTGAATGCATGTTCCGCCTTGTCCGGACCAAGAGAAACACTCCTGTGCACTTGGTGAGTTCCGTGAGTGGAAGTACACGCTTGGAGAAGTCCTGTATGAAACGCCTGTAGAAGTTTGCAAAGCCAAGGAAACATTGTACGTCTCGTACAGACTTGGGCCTCTCCACTCCACGATAGTCTTCACCTTGTGCATGTCCATGGAAACACCAGCAGGAGAGACGATGTAGCCCAAGAACTCCACAGTATCCCTGTCGAAGAAACACTTCTCCAACTTCGCATAGGCCATGCTCGCGAAGCCTCTGTAAGACTAGTCGTACATGCTTGTCATGAGCCGCCTGGTCCTTGGAGAAAATCAAAATGTCATCGAGGTAGATTACCACAAACTGGTCCAAGAAGTCACGAAAGATGTCGTTCACCATGTGTTGGAACACGGCTGGGGCATTGGTAAGTCCGAAAGGCATCACCGTGTACTCGAAGTGTCCATACCTTGTACGAAAGGCAGTTTCCACTCATTATCTGGACGAATCCGTACAAGATTGTAGGCCCCTCGTAAGTCGATCTTCGTGAACACCTTTGCTCCTTGCAGCCGATCGAGAAGTTCTGGATCAATGGCAACGGGTAGTTCCAAATGGTGACTTGATTCAAACCTCTGTAGTCCACAACCAAACGTAAACTCCCATCTTCTTCTTGACAAAGAAGATAGGTGCTCCTGCAGGGGACTTTGAGTGACAAATGAAGCCGGATGCCAAGTTTTCCTCGATGTACTGACGAAGAACCTCCAATTCTGTAGGTGACAGTGCATAAATCGGTCCGAACGGTGGAGTCTTTCCTTCCACAAGATCGATAGGACAGTCGTAGGACCTGTGAACAGGAAGAACTGCAGCCTTGTGCTTGTCAAAAACGTTCTGAAAGAGTGATACTTGGATGGCAGGAAGAGAAGGAGAAGAAGAAGGAACAGGAGAAGGAGATTGAAAAACAGGGGAGTCAGATATAGGAAAGGTAGAAGAGGACGTAGGAGTTACTTGAAGGCAAAAAGATGAAAAGGAGCAGGATCAGTGGCAAGTTCATGCATGGTAGTGGTAAGAACTGGAGAGGAGAAGGAGGGAGCTGTGATTGAAAAAGAGGAAGGATCTTGGGGGTGGAACAGAAGAAGAGTAATGAAAAGAGGCAGGATTGGGAGAAACATGTGTGGATGTTGACAAGTGTACAGGATTGGAAGAATCCTGTACAGAAGTCCATGGATGCACAGGAGTGAGGAGAGCCTGTGAGTGTGCTGATGAACCAATAGGAGGTGGATCCTGTTGAGGAGGAACCTTCGACACTGATACAGGATTGGAAGAACCCTGTACAGGAATCCGCAAACTTACAGGAGTGGAGAGAGCCTGCGGATGTGCTGAGGAACTGACAAGGTGAATCTGTCGAGGAGGAGTCTTCAACACTGATACAGGAACAGGCACAGTCAATCCTGTAGCTTGTACTGCCTCAACACTAAGGATGTCCTCAGGACAGGATTGATCCTGGTTCCGGAGAGGAAAACGTGAGCGTCCTAGACCTCTAGTCGATTTGAGGATTTGCAACAACGAACCATGGCATGCCCAAAATGATGGGAGTCGACCGAGTTTTGATCAAGTTGAAGGAAATCAAACAGTTGAATGCGCCATGACTGCAAGAGAAGGTTGGTAAGCATGGGTAACTGCGCCAGAAGCAATTAGACGACCATCGGCCACCTCTATAAGAACTACACACTTCAATTTCACCACCAGAATGCCATGTTGAGTTGCAAAAGTGTCATCCATGAAGCATGTGCACCAGTGTTTAACAGGGTAAACTCCTTGAGCTCTCGATTATTGAGATGAATGTGTACAAGAAACTTGAGTGATGGAATGGTATGAGCAACACCAATGGAGCCTGCAC
The DNA here is from genome assembly GCA_003024785.1 of Selaginella tamariscina. Taxonomy (NCBI): domain Eukaryota; kingdom Viridiplantae; phylum Streptophyta; class Lycopodiopsida; order Selaginellales; family Selaginellaceae; genus Selaginella; species Selaginella tamariscina. Next base: position 15,078 of record PUQB01001364.1, read on the forward strand.
CTACGTCCAACTTCATGGCTCCTAGACGAAGTGAACATTGAAGTTTTTCGATTGAACTTCAGCTTCAACTTCACGCGTCTTGAACTTCCTGGCTTTAATAGGACATTCCGCCGCCTTGTGTCCTACTTCACCACAATACAAACATAGATTCTCACTACGGTGACGTTGCTTCTTAGCAGCGGAAAGTGAGCCACGCTTGTATTTCTCAACCTTCATAAGAACTACTCCAGAAGGTGTTGCAAGAGTATGTACCACAGCTGCAGGATTGGTTTGCATGAACTACTGACGGGATTTTTCCTGTCGATGCTCGAACAAGCGATTGTCACAGCGAACGGCCTATTGCATGATCTTCACTAATTTGGGCATCGGTAATGTAAGGAGAAGGTCCTTCACGTCATCCCTCAACCCAAAATGAAAGTGTTCAATCAATGCAGTCTCATCCCATGGAATGTTCGTGCAAAGTTGCTGAAATTTGGATGCATATACGGAAGCTGGTCAAGATCCTTGTGTGAGCTTTCGTAACTTCGTGCATGCGGAACGGTACTTATCGGGATTTCCAAAGCAAGCTTCAAAGGTAGCCACGAAACCTTCAAAGTCTTCCATCAATGGGTTGTCACGCTCCAGCAAAGGGGCAACCCAAGCCCGTGGAGATCGAGAAACAACCTCGCTTAGTGCACTTAGGTGTTTAAGGGTAGTCTAGCTGGCTGTCCTTAAATATTGCAAGATACTCTAAGCGAAGGTAGCACTTACCTTCTAAAAAAACTCTTACCTTCTAAAAACTCTTACCTTCGTTTTTCGTGTCCCGATTAGGTTAATGGTTATTTCTGGTGAGTTCGGCATGTCAAATATATTTAGAAATACCCCTAGGTTTGATAAGTTAGGTTTAGGGGTCGATGAATCGTTAATTAAACTCACCAAGTATATTTTCATTGGGAATGAGATTCCATGCCAGCCCACTTATGTAAACATGAAAACAAGGGGGGCTCTATCACATATATTAAGTAGTACATGTGAGAAAGCTCATGGGTTCATGATTGAGTTCGTTGCTCTTTTGTCGGTGCAAGCTTTAACTTGTGTCGTTAAGATACAACCTTTATTGTGCTGCCTCAACTTCTAGACAACAGGGGTACATTCCACCTTCGGGGTAGCTTACCCTTAACGTTAGCGAATCCATGCATGGGAGGTCACATCGGACTGCACATTCAAGAGGCAGAGATAGAGGCTTATCTCAACCTTCTCTTCCACGTCAAGCTAGGTGTAGCACTCACGGTCAAGCAAGGCACATCCATGTCCTTATCCAACTATGGGTGTGAGATCTTGTTTAACATATTCATGTTACCTAGTTCCTGAGGTTCACTAAGGGGTTTTAGAGTTAGCATTTAGGAGCCACATTTGTGGTGGTGCAACTCTTGAATCTAAGGGGCTATGGCATGATAACCCACATCGTGGAAGGCAGTGTCACATGAAGATGTGACACTAGGCTAGACGTCACACTATACAATGCTCGAGGCATGCCCTTTGGGGTTGTGTCATGGGTTTGTCGTCAAGGTGAATACTCTAACAAATAGGCATGCTTATGCTCGCACTAGGGTGCTAAGCCTTAGGCATAAGCTCAAGGGAGGTTATGTCTCATAACTAGGTATGCTTTGGCACACTTGGCTAGGGGGTGTTCTTCTTAAGATCTAAGGGTTGAACAACCTAAGCTCATTAGCAGAAGCTCTTTCATAAGGCACTCGTAAAGTCATGTACTTAATGTTATCCAAACCTAGCCTTAAAGAGTTTGTTTAGCAGAACACTCGTGTCCTCACTAAGTACTAGTCCTAGGTCTAGGTATGACTTGGCCACTCAAACCCTTAGGGTTAATCGTGGTTTACGGTAGCCCTTGTCGCCCTAAAGGGATTGTACTCCCGAATGAGGGTGATTCCTCAAGGGTAAGTGACAATGCCTTAGCTCTGTCATAGAGGTATGTGTGAAACACATCCCTTTTGTTTTAAGGCATAAGCATGTCTTGGTCTACTAGGATAGGATTTTAAAATTTACTTGGGATATACTTTAGTGTTCAGAGATGTTTATAAGACTTAAGGTAGGACTTTAAATCTTTTGTTTAACTAGGCATCTGAGTCAAACTCTTAGGGTCATTTTGAAAGACTTAGTGTTACTCACACATGGAATTAACGTCGGAAGGCCATTTGACAGCCACGTGTTAGCCCTTTGGATTAAAACTCTGACATATAGTCATGTGTGAACAATAGAATTATTTCATTTTCTTCATATGAATCCATTTTAAAGTGACATACAAAATAATATACTATAATGAATGTTACCTCTTGTTACTTAAAACATTAACATAAATTATAAGTAATGCTAATATTCTAGCAAGATGCATCATGTTGTATTGAATACTTTGCATTAATATTAATTAATATGTTATTATTAATAATTACTTAATATTATTTTAATATTATTTATTTATAATATTACATTTAAAAATAAATGGCAAAACTTATTTTGCCACTTTATTGAAACGTGGCTTATTGCATTTGTTTTCCCTTTTATTTTATATATATATATATCATCCACTAATTATGCATCCATGGATGCATATGTACATATTAGGTGAAAAAAGACGTTTTTCTTATGTAGTAACATTTTTTAGCAATTCATATTCTCTTTCTAGATTTGCATATTGTAGAAATTTCCATATAGATAGTTTCACTGTTTTTCCCTATCATTTATGTCTTTCTTAATCAGGAAATTAATTCTGTATAAATTTACTAAGTATGTACACAAAGTCAAGACCCAACCATTTATGAGTGTGCACATGCAAAATATAAATACATTAAATGTGTGTGTGTCTATATACATACATAACATACATACATACATAATATATATATATATATAATATATATATATATATAATATATATATAGCTTGTTAGGAGCGTAGTTAGACATTAGTAGAATTTCTTGTTATTTCATGGGCAATAAATGGGAAAAATATCAAAAACAATATATATTGTGGAAAATCGAGAGTGAGAAGGATATATCGAGAGTATGAGTTACTAACGCAATACCGCAATACGGGTCATCACCGCAATACGGGTTATCACCGTCAGCGGAGTACGGCATTTATGAATAAGGATAAGAAGGAGTTACAGTAACTGAATGGATAAGGCTAGGAGGTAGTTGTGATAACTACTAGTACGGGACCTAGAGTACATGTATAAATAGACTAGTTTAGGACTAGAAAGGCATCCCGAGTATACTGTTATTTTGTACCATGTGCCGTGCACAGACATAATAAAATTTCCTTTCTCTCTCAATACGTCTATCTCTTACCTGTATTTCTGTGATGTAGTATACTGTTCTTATTTCCAATACTGTGACGGGATCCATAGTACTGCTACCTGCTATACACCTTGCCATCCTTACCCTTTTCCTGATTTTCTGATGTCTGATTACGTCTTTATCTTATTCCGGTAGACCCTTAGTACGGGTTTATCGACGGCAACCCTACCGATGTACGGAGGGTAGGATTTTACGATCTAACATATGGCGACCACAGAGGATGGTCGTGTTAGTAGGTGATTGATAATGTGTTTGTATAATGTAACAAGAGAGGTAGACTGATACTCAAAAGAGCTGTGACAAAAGGAAAAGATTGAGGCTAGGCGAGAGTCTTGGATGCAATCAGCACAGCTATGGCGGAAATGGAACAAAGTGAACCGAAGACCTCATGAGAATGGACATGGCGTATAGTAAGTGAATGGATGATTATCGATGTATTCTTGCAGAACGCCAAAGATATGAAGAAATTAAGCAGAGACAACAAAGAGAACGCGAGGAGCGGTATTTACGGCGACAAGCAGTAATAGAGACACGGAAGAGGATTGAAGAACGTGAGGAACAGAGAAGAAAGGAACAAGTTGAAGCTCGAGGACAGAAGCAACAAACAACGAAGTGCGGTGAAGTTACAGGAGAGAAGGATCCGAATCAGGAGAGTGACGATTACGAGCCCCGAATATCAACGCGAGGAATTGGGAACTATGTTAGAGGAATTACCGGACGAGATGGGAACATTAATAATTACGGGAAGGTTATACCATCTACTTTTCAGGTCTTGAGAATGAAGATACGAATCGGCATATTTAGCAGTTTGAGAAGGCGTGTATAGCCAATGAAATCAAGGATGAAGATGAGAAATTATGAATATTTCCATTTACATTGAAGGAGATGCTAGCGATTGGTATTACGAAAATGCTAACACAATCGATAAGTACATCGTATTACTTATAGTATTCAGGAATTATTATGTACGAAAGTATCGAAAGCGAGACCCGACAGTGCAGTTACAGGAAATACGACAAGGACCTACTGAGGTAGTGGAAGATTACACTCGACAATTTCGGAGATTATATAACCGTTGCGAGGTCGGAGATATCAGCGATAAATTGGCAAAGAAATGTTATATGAACGGACTACGAGACAGTTTACAACTTCAAGTACGACTGATCAAACCACCTGATTTAGGTGAAGAAATTAAAGAAGCAGAACAACTTGAAGTGTTGATACCTCCAAGATACGTAGATGAGGATGAACGGGAAACAAGAAGACAATATAGGAAGGAGAGTGAAATACGGTCAAGACTAAAGCAATATTTTGTACAACATGCAAAAATGAAGGGCATAATGCTTCTGAATGTAAGATACCCAAGTGTCAGATGTGTGGAGGAATAGGTCATGAAGCGAGACAATGTCGGAACATGGGACGTACTAACAATTTTCCACCACCACCTAAATGGAACAACAATTGGAATGCTAACTCATACGATTATCCACAACCACGGAATGCTAATTCATACGACTACCCACAAAGATCGTATAATGGGGAACGCAGAAATGGAAATGGAAGGAGATTTCCCCGTGAATCCGGAGCATTCTACCGGCAAGGTAATAATACGGAGGTACCACGCAGAGGACAACCTTTGTTACCAGCTCCGACACAGTCAGGACCACCGTTATTACCACCAATACCACCTCCACCAGCATTACGAGGACAGAATCCTGAATGTGACATGTTTTATGTGGAGAAAAAGGACACTATTCTACTGAATGTAATCGACTTAACAATATTCGATGTTACACATGTGGGAGATGGGACATTATTCACCAGAATGTCCACAACGTGAATTTAACACCGGAACATCTTCCACTGAACCAGACACAAGAATCGAAGTTCAACAAGAGAATGATTTAGCAGATGACCATCAAGATTACGAGTGCAAATGGGAGCAAGATGCAGAACTACCCTCAACTGAGACGTATGCGGTAACACGAGCCAAGCGAGTACGGATGGAGCCAAACAAAGAAGAACCAATACGCAAGAATTGGGAGAAAAAAAAGGCTACAGTACAACGAGTAACTGATCAAATTCAAAAAATGCAACAAGGGGAAAATCAAGACTCGATGATTAATGAAATGAGCATGCATTCACAGCAATCCACATCAACGGTACCACTTGGAGATCGTATTGTTGCTGTGATTCTGCAACAACCTGTACAGTTAACTATAAGGAGTTACTGACATTAGCACCATTTTTACGAACACAGATAACAAATGCTTTGGACGTAAGTAATATTCAAGGCGATACAAGTCAGGTAGGAGTGAATACCACGGAAGTTCTTACAGACGAGAAGGACTGGGATGAGGAGTGCCAATGATTACGGCTCGAATTGGTAAAAATAATATTCAGAATATACCTATTGATGGAGGTTCAGGAGTGAACATAATTGAAGAACAGACTTGCAAACAATTGGGACTTGGGCCTATTGAAAATGCGCCTTCTTGGTGCGGATGGCTGATCAGAGAAAGTAAGACCCATTGGTATAATCAAGATCTGTATGTATGGAAATTGCAGGAATCAAGTTTAAGGTATCTTTGGTTGTATTAGCATAGTAAACCATACCAAATATTGCTGGAAGACCATGGTTAAGGGATGCAAAAGTACGACATAATTGGGAGCACGACGAAATGGTACTCTATAAGAGTGGACGAGAAGTGGTTGTTCAAACGCAGCAGAAGAAGCCAATAACGACCGACCCGACCATTGCAAATGGAGGATTTCGACTAGCATTACGACTTGAACATGGAAGAAGAAAAACCTATTCAAAAGTAATCAGACCTCATAGAGATAGCACAAGCGGATTTATACCAGATGATGCCTGAGGGAGAAAACTGGAAAGACGGCTACTAGTGATCAAACAACAACATATGGATACTCTCGAACTAACGGATAAGTTTAAACAACCTTTGCAGCAACAGTTACAATTCGAGACGGAGAATGAACAGAGGATACGTACTCAATAAAAATTGAAGATTACTACAAATGAGAGGACTGAAGAAGTTGAAATTTAAAACAAGTGAGATTTAACGAAGTGTTTCGGAAATGCCGATTGAACAATATAGCTCTTAATCTGGAAAAGTGCGTGTTTCCGTTAGATCAGAGATTTTGCTTAGGCACATTATATGCAAGGATGAATAATGGTGATCAAGATAAAATCAAAGTCATACAAACAATGCAACCACCTAAAGACGTA
>PUQB01001365.1:0-21632 GCA_003024785.1 Selaginella tamariscina
ATAAAAAGGACAAGTGCATTTACCTTACCGTATATAATGAATCTTTTTGAAAATTGCATCTCCAAAAAAAGTTGTGCTTTGCTTGTGACTGAGGTGCCATACTTTAAAAAGTTTTTCACGGAGTATATCAAAGAAGAGAGCATTCTTTAACTGATCACCTTGTTCCACTACAATTCTTTTTCTCCATAAGAGATGGTATATCTATTATTCAATATAAGTTACGGCCATCAGAGCAAGAGTGGTTACCAAAAGACGGCTTAATGCTCTTCAAAATTGGAGAGGATGGAAAGCCACTTCTCCTAGAAGGATAACCAAACCCTATTCCATTGAATGCCCAACTCAAGGAACAAGAGGTTATTATTGATGGCATCAAAAAATATGTGATATGGGTTCAAAAATCGATGCTAAAGAATTCTGATAAGGCAACTAGTTATTTAGAACTATATAAGCATGTGGTCGAATATTGGGAAACTATTGTTTGAGAGTTAGAAGGGCTTATTGTCACAAGTACATAATTAAACAGCTTTTTGGCCTAAAACAAGGTGGCGAGAGGAAATTGAAATGACATTAATGAGCGCAGACGACACAGAAGCCAGTAATGATGTGGAAGTGCAAACCCCACACTTTGTTGAACAAGGAATAAAAAACTTAAACCATATGATTGCTGCAAGGATCTTCAAAAACTGATGATTGTCCTCATTACTCCAGATGTGTTATATAACCAACTTATTTGGATGGGTCAAATTGTCGACACACCTGAAGTTATAATAAAAAACAGTATGGTAAATGTTACATGGTTCAAATCACAAAAAAGTAACATGAAAAGGAGAGCGAAAAATATAATGGATACCTAAAGAAAACATGGTTTCCTAATAAAAAAGACCCAGCATGTTTTATAAATGTTAAATCCATTCAATTAGGTGGATATCAAAAAGCATTGATAAAGTCACGATTAACAAAACTGTAAGAGAATGTATGTTTTCTGAAGCTTAAAGCAATTATAAAATTATAAAATATAGTATATTTAATATTCATAATTATAATAAACTCTTTAATAATAGTACCAAATTGTTTACTTAACTATATAAATTATTAAATAAAAGATATGGAAGATTGACTATATAGGATTTATATATTATATTTTTATATATATATTTATAATTATATAATTTAATTAAATATAATATATATATATTATATATAGAAAAATTTTTAATTAATGTTATATTTAAATATTATTTATTAATAACAGCATAAATATTTATATAATGTACCTTTTATGCTCTTTAATAATTTTTATATTAGGCTTAAATATAATATATTATATAACTTAATACCTTCTACTTTTATAATGTTATTAATTTTTGGTCCACAAATGCTATAATTTTTAAAGGGTCAATTACAAAATTATAATGTTCTAAAGAATATTTTGTCTTCAAACATATATTATTCTAAGAATATTCTTTTAATATTAGAAAATGCTAATTAAATAACTAAAATTGGTAATTTTAAGAAATGGGACTATAGACATGTCCATTTTAGTTACAATGTGCCATACCTGGTTATACCCACTGAAGCCGTCCATGATGAGTACATCTCATGACCTGCTACGTCTTCTAGGATGGCCTTTGTGAATGGGATGGGGAACGAGTCCTTCTATGTGGCAGCATTCAATCGCCAGTAGTCTATGTAGATTCTTTGCCACCCGTCCTTTTTAGGTATGATGACAATTGGTGAAAGCCATTCTGGGTTCTCGATGAGGTAGACGAAGTCCGCTTCAAGCCACTTGTCAATCTCTTGTTTGGCCTCCCAGACGTAGTTCGGGTTGATACTGTACCGTTGTTGGTGGCTAGGTTGGATGTCGGGTTTTAGCTTAATTCTGTGCTAGCACAACTCTGGTGGTACTCCCTTTAAGTCGTGATAGGTCTAGGCAAACACTTCTCTGTGCCTACAAAGGTAGTCGGCAATCTGCTCCCTTAGTTTTGACCCTATGTGAGCATTGACATTCACTAGTCAAGGGTCTTCGTCGGTGCCTATGTTGACCTGCTTGATTGTCACTTCATGAGTCATGTTCCACCCATACATTGGCTTGCCGCGGTACTCCTCTTGGGCAGGCAGGGCGACACTTCACATTTCCTTCCACAAGACGGACCACCTCAAGATTTGTGCTTCTGAAGTGTCTGCTTCGGCCTCTAGCCGAGTCATTAGGTATGTAGTAGCGAACTCCCGTACTTCATGCTGGGTTTCTACCTCCCCTACGACAAATAAATCTGGCAAGCATGCCAGGATAGCTGCCTCTTCCTCATCATCCAGCCCCTCGCTCCAGTCTGGGAGGCGGTACTCCTGGGGTCAAGATTCCGATGGTGGTGCCCGGACCTGTTTCGTAGTAACGAATATTAATCCTTCATTGGTGGGGAACCGGACCTGCTGATTCTCCAGTCATCCTGTACCCTCACACCCCTAAGCCACGACTAGCCCAAAAGTAAGTCGAACCCCCCTTTTGCGTGCATGTCGAGGACGACCACATTTATCAAGAACTTGACACTTTGAATCATGATCCCTATCTTCCTCATGATGCCCTTGGGCACCATCTTGGCTTGGTTCGCCATACGTATGAGGAAGGGTGAGGACTTTGGAGGGCATCCCCAATTCATGATGGAGTTCCATCGACATGATATTCACACTTGATCCCCCATCTATGATCACATTGGGGACTGTGCGGCCCACCACTTGGACGGGTATGTCCGATACATCGTCCACGAAGTCTACTGCTGTCATTGTGACCCTTGGGGGCGCCTATGGGCCCGTGCAGCTCCGAGTAAGGACTTTATATAGCCATGGAGATAACAATAGTAGCTCTCCTAGGGTTACTAATACCTAGGTTTCCTGCACCTTCCCAGCAAGGACCTCATGTAATTCCGTCGTCCCTCTTGCCCTTGGACCTTCCGCGAGTCTCACCTACTCTGCAACAGCCTCTACTTCCGCACGCCTCCGTGCCCACTGTTCTGGTTCTACAAGTTCGGCCACCACTTCCTCCCCACTGGATTCCCATTGTCTTCCTCCTCAAGGTCAACCAGTGGTCTTGTATGTCGGACTTGTGATCTCGTGATTGCCCCGATTGCAGCTTTGTGGTGACATTTCTACATGGTTGGCTTGTGGACATGGGCTAGTGTTGCTGGGCCAGAGTTGGTCCTTTGGCTACCCATGTGGCCTTTGACACATGCACTTCTAGCATGGGTTTGAGCATCGCGATCTAGGAGCATCGATACAGCGAGTGGTGCTCACTGCACAACGTGCAGATGCATTTCAGCCGTCTATTCTTGTTATCATACCTTGGTCAATACGGTTGGCTCTCCTAGGAGTGCGACCTCTGATTGCGGTCTCTTGATCACAACCTATGGTGGGGCTAGGGCCCCATGATGTTGGTCCCTCAAGTTGTCTGCCTTCTATCATTCGACAACCTAGGTTAGTGTGTTGTTTATGAGCTCAGTTAACTGATAACAATTATCTATGTTGTGGGATCCATGGACATTACACACCTTACAATATTTGTCCCCACATGTAGTGTATCCTAACTGGGCAAGAGTTGTAGTTAGGTCTTCTTGTCATGTTGCCACCTTGTGGGCCTCCCTTCGTTATGATTGCTCGTGCCCCCTGGTTTCTAATCGTCTCTCCTTTCTAGCATGCTTTGAGACGTCTGAGAGGTTTCCTTGTTCGTGGTGGTGTCGTTTGCCCCTCGGCATCTAATTTGTCTTGTGTCTTCTTCTCCTAGCATCTCTCGGCTTCCCACTTCTCAGCCTTCTTGGCATATTGAAGTAACTTGTCGAACGTTCGGTCATCATTTAGCCTAATCCACTTGCGGATCTCCGACCACATCCTTTTGTACCACTTTTCTTGGTCATGTCAACTGGGGCATCCCTTAGCCAGCGATGTACCCCAGCATGCGGATCATGTATTCGTGATCAACTCTCCCACTTTGTGCTTCAAGCTCATTAGCTTTCCAGAAATGCCCTCCGTGCAATTTCCCAGCGAGCACCCCTATACACGAACCATGCGATCAACTACCCAGAGTACTTGAGACTCGGTAGTTGATTGCACAGTCCTACACAGCCACTCACTAAATGAGGGAATACTTCCAATCAAGGTATGCCACGCCACAACCGTTAGGTTGGTCCCGTGAAGGGGGCCTTGAGGGACAATTGAGAGGAGCCCGTCCTCGTCACCCACCCTCAACTAGGAAGGTGGGGGCACGAGGGAGGACAAAGGTACCCACAAAATACCGGGACGTAAACTATAGCACATCCAAAGCGGAAGGTCCGGATCGGAACACTTCTCAAGCTCAACGGGACACCATGGGAGTCGATCCAGTGACCTTACTAACCCGCATGCTCAATTGGATGCAAGAGAGCACCATAGCAGTACCCTTACCTGCATTCTATGGAGCAAAGGGTGAAGACGCAAACCAGCATGTACACAAGTTCAAACAGATATGCGAATTGAGGAGCGTAAGCGACAATCACAAGAAGCTGAGTGCATTCATGCACTCTAGACAAAAAGGCACACACCTGGTAGATGTGATTCCACGAGGCAAACAAAGGAGCTCGCTAGGAAACCGCACGAAGGGTGTTTCTGGACACCTTCCAGGAGGAAAAGAGCGAGGAAGAGGTAATCCATAAGCTAACGAGATTGAAACAAAAAACTGGAGAGTCGATCAACGAATACACAGTCCGCATGCTGGGGTACAACGCCCGGCTAAGGGATGCCCTAATTGACTTGACCAAGAAAATGTGGTACCGGAAGGGACTGCAACCGGAGATCCGCAAGTGGATCGGCATAGACGATGATCGGACATTCAACAAGCTACTTCGCTATGCCAAGAAGGCTAAGAAGCAGGAAGCAGAGAGATGTTAGGAGACGAAGACGCAAGACAAATCAGACGCTGAGGGGGCAAACGACACCACCAAGGATGAGGAAAACCTCTTAGACGTTCCAAAACCTACTAGAAAGGAGAGACGATCGAGAGCCAAAGGGCACATGCAGCCACAATAAAGGGAGGCCCAACAAGTGGCAACACAGAAGGAAGACTTAACCACAACATTAGCTCAAATGGGATACACTACACGCAGGGACAGGTACTGTCGGTATGTAAAACATGGACAATTGTTATCGACTGGCCAAACTCCTGAGTAATAGGCTACCATAGGCAGCCGCATTAATGATGGAACGGAAGGCAAAAGGGGATGCAAATAGCAGGAGTTATGGCTATAGAACGGAAGGGGACAATCAACCTCGTAGACCGGAATCGTAGGTCCTGTTCTCGTGAGTGGCAGCCCTACCGACCTAGGTATGGGGATAGGGAGAGACAGTCAGAACGTAGGGAGATAACGTGTGCACTATGCGGAGGTCCACACCCACTCTACCGATGCTCATGGGTATTCTTAATCAAACCAATGCTAGAGGCGCAAGCACCCAGCACCGCAAGGGCATGTAATGGGCAGATCCCTGCCGGCCCAACACCAATCCCTGCACTGTAGGTGAACCAAGTAGCGGTAGTACTACCAGGATGGGACGACAAGACGAACACAATGCAGCAGGCTCCCTTAGCAGATGAAACAAATTGATTGCAAGTACGTGGAACTAGGAGAATGTGAAGGCATGCAAGAGGGAACGGGCAGCAAAACCCGTAGTAGTAAAGTAGTGGGTAAGGAAGCAAATTGCAGACCGCTTCTGAACCGGTGAAGCCTAACTAGGGCCAAGGATTGCGGAGAAAGGCGAGGAGTCAGGAACGCCCTGCCTTTAGCATGGGAGAGACTGAGGCATCGGTGGGGCAAGAAGCGCCACTTATTTTAGTCGCGCAATGGGGGGATTGGCCACAAGGATCAGCGAGGCCCCCACAAAGGGGCACTGCAACCATAGTGGACTACATGAACGATGTGCTGACCATTCTGGTTCGGATGGCAGGCTGCACAATCAATGAGGTGATTATAGACGAAGGGTCAGCAGTGAACATCATGTCAACGGAACTCCATCATGAGTTGGGTATGCCAACCCTAAAGCCTACTCCCTTTTAGGTACGCATGGTAAATTAGGTCGAGGTAACACCCAAGGGCATCCTAAGGGAAGTAGAAGTCAAGATTCAAACTAACAAATTTTGGATAAACATCGTCATCCTTGACATGCACGCCAGAAGGGGATTCGACCTGCTTCTTGGTTGACCCTGGCTCAGGGGTGCGAAGGTGCAGCATGACTGGGAGCACCAACAAATAAGATTCCACACTAGGAGGGGAATTAGGTATGTGTCCACAAGCCAAGTCCAGGCACCCACGCAAAGATTCAAGCGCTAGAATACCATCTACCAAGTAGGCATAGAAGATGGAACGAGGGCACAACGGCAACCTTCGGCGGCCGTCCTCTAGGCTTGGCCTGCGTCAGGCAAGAGGCCCCTCACCAAAGAAAACACTACGGGTGGACCAAGGATCGCAAGAGGAGCGCTCGAAGCCCAAAACAATACAGACACAGTGCAAGAGCACAAGAACTAGTTCACCGACCACCATTATGATTCTGGAGGACCCACTTGGACACACCCCAGTCAGACGACCAAGGCCCAACCCAAGCCCAGTAGTAGAATAGACCGACAACCTCATCTTGCAGATGCTGGATATCTTTCCATGGACGTATTGTCACGTTGGGACACATTTGGCATTGGACAGTAACATGTCTCCTTACCTCAAGGAGGACGAAGGATTGGTTGAACAGCACATTTTGGAGGCTCTGTTGCATCTTATGGATAGTTATCAAGGGCCGAAGAAGTCCTTTGTGCCCTCCGGTAAGAGAGACCTCAATCTAATTAATAGGAGCTCTGACTTTCTCAAACCCAAGCTTGGAGTTCCTGCTTACTGGAGGAAATGAAATGATGTGTGTACATAATGTAGCACAAAAACTTACATAATGATTGATTCTTCTAAGTAATTTTAGAATCTGCACTGTTTCTAGTTTTGATATACTTGTGATAGAGCCAGATGGTAGATAGGTTGTCTTGCTAGATTATAACCACCTGTGTGCGTACGTGTCTGTGATAAAACTACATATACTTTTGTTTTGACTTGGCGTTAGAGTTCAATAGTGGAAAACATGAAAGCGTTTTAGAATGGACTCATGATTACCACATAAGATTATCAAAGTGCTACCACAAATCTAGTTGTAAGAAATTAGAAACAATAAAATTTAGGCGTCGATTTGACCACTGAAGTCATTAGATATCCCGATAGTTAAGTAGACTGAGCATTTTACCATATACCTTTTTAGCATGTGCTTCATTGTTGGAAAGTAAGGATTAATTGAGATGGAAATAAAAGCATCGATTCAATTAAACAACAGCCCATTGCAAAAGATGTCATCGATTGTATGTATATATGTATATAAGTATTTGTAATTTATTATTTTGTTGCGTATGTTAAGAATATTTTGTCTTATTAACACGTGGCATTACTAATGTATTTAAGTTGAAGGTTAAGAATTTGAAGACAGATTATTGGATTGAATATAGTTATCTTTCAGCGGTGAAGGCGATGGGCATTTCCTTTTTGCTTGGGCTCCTTATTGTTTTTTTTTTTCTTTTCAAAAACTCTCTCTCCCCTTCTTCTTTTGAGGGTTGCTACCACATGCATACTCGTTCTGCTCAAAACATTGCTGTTTTGGTGGAGACCCTCACAAATTTGTCTACATAACAACAAGTTGAGTTGCAAATTCAAGTTTCAACATGGGTGTTTCTCCTCTTGACAACAGCATTGCTTCCCTTGGCCACATGTCAATCTAATCCACGTGTTTGCCTTGATGCTTTCACTGGCAAGGCTGATGTTGATGTCCATCATTGGCTTGCTGACTTTCATGTCACCGCAAGCTATCATGGTTGGGATGAAGCTACCTGTATGTAGGAGTTTCCAACATGTTCCCTGCAATGGTACCAGAGTCTGGCATCTTCTATACCATACAATTGGTCACGTCTTCATGTTGACTTATCCTAGGATTTGGACGGGGAGGAAGCTGCATATGTATTTCAATAGTTATATCATTTACAATTTGGCATTAAATTTAAAACTCTCATGCTACGTGCTTCACCTAGCATGGGAGGATGTGAACTTGGGCTTGCTTTGGCCTTTTGTACGTGCCTTAGCTCTTACAACTTTGGACAAGGCTCTCCACATGGCACAATGCTGTGGATTAGGTGCCGTTACTATTGCCCCTTAGCTGCTAGAGCACTTGGTCCTGAAGATCTTGCTCCAGTCCCTATGGATATTGATCATACTCTAGTTGGTCGTCCTCCATTTGTTGGTTGTCCTACTCCTGTGCATCACCCACTAGTTTGTTGGGCATGTGAACAACTTGGCCGTACTTTTTGTGAGTGCCACACCTTTCCCAATTAGCAACCTCCTCCTGGATAGTGAGAATTGCATCTCCATCTTCAAAATATTGTCATGACTCTTGCTGCACCACTTTGGCCCTGGCTCTTGACGTTCTTGTTGTTCATCTAGCCTTTCCTTTAGAGTAGGCTCCCTTTCTAGCACTTGTGGGAATTGATATGATGTGTTGACTCTTGAGGGCAACTACACGCCATATGTTTGCCCTCTGGCCTTCTTTTGCTCTTAATGACAACAACTCAATAATGAATATGCCTTCACTATATGAGGTGTTGTCCAAGGCGTCCCGGTCTCCATATTGATTGATAGTGATTCCATGGTTTCTTCCATTGATTAGGTAGTGGTGCATTGGTTGCAGCTTCTAGTAGCCTATGTTTGTCATGTATAAAAATGGGACCTCGCATGCGGCTTCTTGACATTCAACACCAACACATGTACATATGGGTGCAGTATTTGCACCAATCCCACTTTAGATTTTGCCGACATCATTTTGGGTGCTTAATGGTAAAAGTCGATACATGCACTTTTGGACTTTGGCTCCTCAACCCTTTTTATCTTGGGCTTCCTTGCTATTTCTTTGGTTCTCTTCACTATTGAGGGTACCCTTTTGCTGTTCTTCATGCACGTATGGTTTCTACTAGTGCTATTGTGGATCCGCTTGTTGAAGATCATGCACATGACATCAAGCTCTTAATTTCTTCATTCTCGTCCATCTTTTCATATGCTTCTTCCACAACTTGTTCTTTGTAGACATGTCATCATATTCCCATTGGGGATGCTCATCCAATTGCTATTTGCCTTCTCCACATGAGGTTGAGGCATGAGTGTGTGAATGACATGTTGTACAAGGCATGATTTGGCCATTGCTCAGTGGATAAGCATGATGGTACAAAGCGATTCACCATCGACTATCAAGGCTCAATGAGGTAATGGTGCATGATGAGTACCCCTTGTCAAGTGTAAATGATATATTGGATCGTTTTGGCAATAATTGTTGGTTCACGAAGCTTAACCTAGCCATTGGATACTGGCAAGTCCTCATGCGTGAACTTGACATCCCAAAGACTGCATTTTAAACTCCTTTTGACCTATACAAGTTTGTAAAGATGCCCTTTGGCCTTTTGAATGCATCGGCCACTTTCCAACAATGAATGAGGTCTTGACACTGTTGTGTGACATTGCCGACGACTACATTGATGACATCTTAGTACACACATGCAAATCATGGGTAGACCATATAACGATTGTGTGTCACACTTTGACTTGTTTGTAGTAGTTCGACTTGATGCTCAAGTTATCAAAGTGTTAGTTTGGTACCATGTTTATCTGATGACCTGCATGTTGATCCTAACAAGGTGTCTACTATGAAGGAGTATCCAACACCTTAGTCACAGATCGAGCTTCAATGTTTCTTGGGTTTGCTACCTACCTAGGTTGTTTCCTTCCGTCACTCACAAAATTGATAGCTCCCTTGTGTGTTGTCCTATGTGAATGTCCATTTCATTGGTCTCCTACTACGTCCAAGGCCTTCAATACATTGTGTGACCTTTTGTCGTCTCCTCCCGTCCTTCACTTCTCAAATTTTTCACAACCTTTTATTATGCATACGGATGTATATGATGTCAATGTGTGGGAGCGATCCTAATGCAATTGGATTCATCCCACACCATCACACCATCGTCCTATAGCGTCTCTAACGCCTACTAAACGCAATTATTCAACCTCAGATAAGGAGTGTTTAGTTATTGTTTGGGCATTTAGGAAGTTTCATGCCCACATGCATGGGTCTCATATAGATGTGGAGTGTGACTACCATGTGGCTATCATCTGACTCATCTCTGTTAAAGAAGAAGGAATTGGTAGGTCCTCTTGCTTGTTGGGAACTGGGATTACAACCATATGACTTCATAATATGTCATTGGTTTGGTCTCTTCATGGTTGACATTGATGCTTTCTCTCATGCACCACATCCTTAAAGTCCATGTGCCTTCCACACTTTCAACATCCTCTACGCCTCATGCGCCTGGTCTTATCAACCCATCTGGCACAATGGTTCTCTATCCTTTACCTGACATTTCTACTCTTTTGGCTACTTAGGAACATGAGCCATGGATTCGACATCTTTGTGTGGCACTCATTACACCTAAGCCTCCCGAGGACATTCAATTTCATTAATACTCATCACAATTTTGTATATGGAAGAAACTATTGTTCTTCATGGGAACAAATCCTCCACAATTGGTCATTCCCACTTAGTTCATGTCGATGTACTTGTCTGCCTTCCATAACTCACCTTTAAGAGCTCATCTTGGAACATCTAAGATCCTAGAAAGTTGGATATTGGCCATGAATGCATTCATCAGTGATGGAGTACATCAAGATATGTGTGCCTTGTGAAACACATAATAATCCAACAACGATGTTGCATGGTAAACTATAATTTATTCATGTGTCTCGTCCTTTTGAGCTAATGGCCTATGACTTAATAGGTCCTTCTCTACGCAGCTATCTCAGCAACTAGTACATCTATGTCATTAGTGGATATCTGATGAGGTGGGTTGAGGTGAGTGCTCTACCTAACACTTCTGCATTTGGTTTTTATTATCTTTTGTTAAAAATAATGACCAGCAAATAATTGACATGTTCCTAAAGTATTTGAGTTGGTCAGCATCTATAGTAGTTGGTGACCAACTCTGTGTATTTATTAAAGAAGATAATACAAGTTTTGTTCTTAAACAAACAGACTAATGAGCATTAAGAATACTTATGACCAACATTACTTGTATAATTCAACATGGTGATCAACTTTACTCTTGGTAATCAGGTACGCCAACCTAGTGACCACAAAGTTCTTGAACAAGACAACTTAGTGACCCACATGAATAATGAGTGACCAACATTATGTACATCATCAACTTCATAACTAAACAACAAATTCAATCTTTTATGTAGGAAGAAGTTAGGAACTGTTAATAATCATCAAGTAAGTGTAATGTTGTATTAGTTATAATAATGAGAAAAAACTACTTTCTATTATAGTATTAGAAAATTAAGATGCCTAGTTCTAGGCAAATGCAATGCATTTGACACTATTATTATATGGTCACAGTCATTTAAGTTGCACAATGCAAAAATACTCTAAGGCATTGCGGCCAACCAGCACATCACACATATATAATCATATTAATGACAATGATTTAAATATTTTGCTTTTATTATACATATATCATGTTAAAGATCACCACATATAATGGTTTAAATCACTTGCATATATAATTACATGTTAACCTGACTTGTACCAAAAATGAATGTGCATGTAACATCAATTTGACATTGAGTATTCAATAAAAATTCTTGTTAAACATATTTTAGGTCTTTTTAACAAATAGGATTTATATTGTTCCCTGTAGATTGCCCTCCTACTTTTATCTATGTATTTTAGTAGACCTGCAAACTTTAGTACGTTTATAAGCAGCTAATAAATAAATATATATATATATATATATATAATTGTTTTATATTTGATTTATTATAAATTTGCATATGGAAAGGTATGGCTTAACCTTTAATGTCTTAATCAATAGTCAATAGGTTAACCTTCATTATTTCATAATACTATAATCTATGAAATCCAACAAAATAATATATTAAACACGTTGTTAATATATTCATTGTGTCCTATTCAAAGGTGAGTGCTTTGGTGAGTCTCTAGCAGACCATAGTAAATTACCCTTTTCTTTGTTTTTTTTTTCAGTACTGTGCTTTTCAATTATCGATGGGACTCGAACCATCCCACTGTCTTTTCTGAACGGTACATTGATAATAATTCAAATTTTTTTTTTAAGTGATAACCTTTCATTTACTATTTTGTTTAAAGAAACTTCAGTTCTATATAATGTATTATGCACATGTCATGTTTATATGTCATAAATACATGCTATATAATAATAGTCACATGATTTTAATACACTAAAAATATATGCACTTTTATGTTTACACGTATACTATATACAAATTGAATATATATGTTTTGTTTATTCAAAGTAAAAACGAAAGTTCAATTTCTAGGCTCCACACAGACGATGTGACTCCCATCCTTCCACCAACACGTCGATATGATATACCTAGAGTATTATTATATTATTTAGATATATTCCACACATAAAGTAGATAACTTTAAATAGCATCGCCATATGTGTTATGTAGATATCATATAACGTCAATTCCACTTTAAAATTATGTATAATCACATTACAATGGCACTGTTTCTAATTTTTGCAACCAGATTTGTTAAGGCAACTCTTTCATTCGCAAACACGTAGGCACACAGGTGGTTATAATCTAGCAAGACAACCTATCTCCCATCTGGCTATGCCACATGTACAATTTAATAATAGTTAAAAAGAATCAATCATTATGTATCTTCATTTCCTCCAGCGAGCAGGAACTCCAAGCTCGGGTTTGAGGAAGTCAGAGCTCTTGTTAATTAGATTGAGGTCTCTCTTACCAGAGGGCACAAAGGCCTTCTTCGGCCCTTGATAACCATCCACAAGATGCAACAGAGCCTCCAAATTGTGCTGTTCAACCAGTCCTCCGTCCTCCCTGAGGTAAGGAGACATGTTACTGTCCAGTGCCAAATGTGTCCCAACGTGACAATACGTCCATGGAAAGATATCCAGCATCTGCAAGACGAACGTCCACAAGTGTTCGTTGAGTAAAACTCCAGGAACCTTGGGTACCATGTCATTCCTGTTGAACATCCTCAGGACCTTGATTCCGAGCTCATCGCACCGCTCCTTAAAATCTGCGTCCCCAACACGAGGCGCCGAGAACGAGAACACAGTGACAGGAATTGTGGGAGTTGTACTTGCTTTCTCATTGACTTTAACAGACAGGGTGTTCTTGACTAACGTAGTTTTCGATTTCCCCGCCGTTACAGTTAATGTGTCCTTGTCTAGCCTTGTCTCTACCCTGGGAGATGGACTTCCCAAAGCTTCCTCATGCTTTGCCTCTATATTCATCCGATCCGACTTCTCCTTGAGTTCACTCGACTCGTACACAGTAAACGATGCCTTGGCCATGTTGTGCTTGTGAGGTGACAAGAGATGCGGGGATAGTTGCTTAACATGCACTGGCAATGGAGAAAGTTGCCTGGTGTTCACTCCCAGCTCTGCAATGTCATAAGCACACAGGAGAGCCAAGGCCCCTCCCAAGCTGTGCCCAGTGACCGTGATGCTCAGCTCTTCGTTTTGTAAACACTGAGCAGCCTGCTGATCTCGAACAGAACTTGGTAGCGTGCACTCTGTTGATTATGCCTGCTATTGGGGACGTAAGAAGTGTATATACTGAGGAACCCAGCCTCCACCTCAACCCCTCTTGTTAAGTCGTCGTGCGGATCGAGTCCACATGGCTTTAAAACGTCTTTGATGTTCTCTATCCACTCAAGCTTGGTGACAGTCCCACGCCAAGCGATGGCAATATCCCGCCGTCCCAGCCGTTTGATCTCTTCCTCGGAAGTACTCACTGCAATGAAGCCCATCCAGTTGGAGTCTCTGCTCCACGTGTCCTCCCCAGTCTGGGGCTGCTTGAAGAAACCCGGCAACCACAAACGTGAGGTTGCATATATGAACTTGGTGATCTCATATCCCGTGGTCGGCAATCCTACGCTTGCCAGAAGCTCCTCCTTGGTGTATCTGGAGTTTCCACACTGAGTGGATGACTCATCGTACTCGAAACAGTCGTAGCATGCCTGAGCGAATTCACCGTATCTGATGATCTCCCTCCGGAGGTTTTCATCCACTGATGCACCGCCCGTTTCATCGGGAAGCAAGTTCTTCCAGTCGTTGGCACTTGTATTTCTCGCCAGCACTCGCTAAGAGGAGCCATTGCTGACTTGTACTCAGCCGACAGGATGAAAATCTAAGGCACTCAAATGTACAAGAATATAATACGTATGGAGCTCCTGTTTAAATAAAATCACTTAACTTGTCTTGAAAAAATTGTAGATGAACTTGATATAATTGAATGAGGGAAATATATCGGAATGGATTTTTATACTGTGAATGGAACACGGGTGTAGATTTGCCCTTTCCACGCTGTTTTGGGTTGAACCGCAATGCTACGTGCCAATGAAGTCTGACTCACTGTGATACAATAACAAAGTCAAAAGTTCGATGAAGCAGTCAAAGTAAAAACCCTAATCAACATGGCTCAGACGGATGCTTGTTTGAATGATATACATATTTATAACGTGTTATATTGATACGATGCATACATTTACATGGTTTACCTGGTACTAAGTTACGTAGTGGTAACGAACTCTAAACAATCCTTATTTGACCTACATTCGAACATTCATGTCAGCAATGACGTCTTAATTATGTCTTATCTATAATTTACACACAACACACATATCATGTATATTTTACAGATGGCTCTATATATATATATATACATTAGTAGCCTACTAAGGACTGTTCTCAAACAAGAAGAATACTCATATTAGTAAGGAATGTTGTTAAACAAGGACATGTGTTCAACTGTATAACCCAGAAAAACATGCACGAAGTGTTCCGCTAGAAAATCTTAAGTTATATTAATTATTTTTAAAAGTTTAAAAATAAATATTTACATATTCCTATATAATTATATATTCTATAGCTTATATTAATTTTGATACTTTTAGGATATTAATAATCTAGCCTACTGTATATATTTTAAATTAAAATAAACAAATATATAAAAGCCACTGTAATTGGTTATTTCGATTTTGTCCTAAATTTGACGAATGTATTTGCTGAATAAATTACGGAACAAATTAAATTAATCCTTATCAATAAATTTACCACGACACAAAAATTTCAAATGTAAGTTTCTAAATTTTATTTTTAAAAAAAAATTATATTTAAAGATGAAAATTCCCCCAGCAAAAATTTTAATTTTAAATTCAATAATGTATTTTTAATATATGTGTAATACACTAATACAATAATATATATTCATGTAAAAATATATTTAAAAGTGTATACAATGTGTATTGTGTGTTTATGCATGTATATAATATTAATTAATATAAAATATAATGAATTATAATATAAAACTTAAGCATAGAAATATAAAATATTTAATATATAATTTATAAAGTACATTCCACACAAATTAAATATATTAATATATTTGTTGATGACATACAAAGGACCCTTTAAGTGGGTTCGTTCGAACGTATTATACTTTTGATAACTAAAGGGGCATATTGTTTCTCATAGGACCATGTATCCATAATAAATCAGTTACATGTTAGTGTAGTATACATATTCCATTTCATTTTGTTACATGTCCTTCGAGATTAAATGAATAAATTAAAATATGTTAAGAATCAAAATATTTATAAGACCGTTTGTACGCCTCTCTCTCTCTCTCTCGCATACTTATTTAAATGCATGTATATAACACCAGTGATAGATAATGAGCACTATTTCTCGCGCTGGACTTCCACATGGATTTATTAGATGGGTATTTTGAAGTTCCAAACTGTGCCGTCAGAAAGAGAACAAGTGGCTTTTGGATCTGATGAGAATTTCCATCGTGAAATCTGAAGGATACATTTGTTAATCTAACGATCTGGAGTCATTATATTAACATAACCATTAATTTAAAATGGGACATACTTAAAACAAATTAAATCAAATAAAAGAATTTAAATTGAAATAAAGTTTTAAGAAATCAAAATCCCTTGTTCTGAATTTAAAATTTGTTTACCTTGCTTATGATGTTCCTTCATCATTCATGAGTATTTTCAATATATACTTAATCGATGGCTGTTGTTGTAGGAAATTGACATCATTCAGTTGACTGGTGTTTACTCCATAGTGTGGTCGTCAGCACGTAAGAAAGCCAAGGCTGCTTAAACTCCACTCTAATGGTGAAAAACTAAACGTTGATATGTATATACACATGAAGAAAATGTATTCATACTGACACTCCAATAATATCTAAATAAAAAAAAACCCACCATACACACAAAGTTTTAAAATAAATAAATTAGAAACTTTCGTGATAAATTTATTGATAGGGATTAATTTAATTTGTTCCGTAATTTATTCAATTGGGTATTTCGATTTTGTCGTAAGCTTGACAAATGTATTTGCTACAGTGGCTTTTTATTTATTTTTGAATTTTATTTTAAAATATATACAGTAGGCTAGATTATTAATATCCTAAAAGAATATAATATATATAAATATAAAATATATAAACTATATAGGAATATGTAAATATTTATTTTAAAACTTTAAAAATAATTAATTAAATTCACAATAAGTAACTCAAAACATAACTTAAGATTTTCTAGCGGAACACTTCGTGCATGTTTTTTCTGGGTTATACAGTTGAACACATGTCCTTGTTTAAAACATTCCTTACTAATAGCCATCTGTAATATACATGATATGTTGTTGTGTGTAAATTATAGATAAGACATAATAATTATTTCGAATGCAGGTCAAATAAGGATTGTTTAGAGTTCGTTACGACTACGTAACTTAGTACCACACGGGTAAATCATGAAAATGTATGCATCGTCACACGTATATATATCATTCAAACAAGCGTTCGTCGAGCCATGTTGATTAGGGTTTTTACTTTGACTGCTTCATCGAACTTTTGACTTTGTTATCGTATCATAGTGAGTCAGATGGCTGTAACTTCATGTCACTCTTTGGCACGTTAGCGTTGCCGTTCAACCCAAAACAGCGTGGAAAGGACAAATCTACACCCGTGTTCCATTCACAGTATAAAAATCCATTCCGGTATATTTCCCTCATTCAATTACATCAAGTTCATCTACAATTTTTTCAAGACAAGTTAACTGATTTTATTTAAACAGGAGCTCCATACGTATTATATTCTTGAACATTTGAGTGCCTTAGATTTTCATCCTGTACAAGTCCGCAATGGCTCCTCTTAGCGAGCGCTGGCGAGAAATACAAGGTGCCAACGACTGGAAGAACTTGCTTCCTGAAACTGGCGGTGCATCAGTGGATGAGAACCTCCGGAGGGAGATCATCAGATACGGTGAATTCGCTCAGGCATGCTACGACTGTTTCGAGTACGACGAGTCCTCCACTCAGTGTGGAAACTCCAGATACACCAAGGAGGAGCTTATGGCAAGCGTAGGATTGGCGACCACGGGATATGAGATCACCAAGTTCATATATGCAACCTCGCGTTTGTGGTTGCCGGGTTTCTTCAAGCAGCCCGAGACTGGGGAGGACACGTGGAGTAGAGACTCCAACTGGATGGGCTTCATTGCAGTGAATACTTCCGAGGAAGAGATCAAACGGCTGGGACGGAGGGATATTGTCATCGCTTGGCGTGGGACTGTCACCAAGCTTGAGTGGATAGAGAACATCAAAGACGTTTTAAAGCCATGTGGACTCGACCCGCACGACGACTTAACAAGGGGGGTTGAGGTGGAAGCTGGGTTCCTCAGTATATACACTTCTTACGTCCCTAACAGTAGGTATAACCAACAAAGTGCACGCTACCAAGTTCTGTTCGAGATCAGCAGGCTGCTCAGTGTTTACAAAAACGAAGAGCTGAGCATCACGGTCACTGGGCACAGCTTGGGAGGAGCCTTGGCTCTCCTGTGTGCTTATGACATTGCAGAGCTGGGAGTGAACACCAGGCAACTTTCTCCATTGCCAGTGCATGTTAAGCGACTATCCCCGCATATCTTGTCGCCTCACAAGCACAACATGGCCAAGGCATCGTTTACTGCGTACGAGTCGAGTGAACTCAAGGAGAAGTCGGATCGGACGAATATAGAGGCAAAGCATGAGGAAGCTTTGGCAAGTCCATCTCCCAGGGTACAGACAAGGCTAGACAAGGATACATTAACCGTAACGGCGGGAATATCGGAAACTACTCTAGTCAAGAACACACTGACTGTTAAAGTCAATGAGAAAGCAAGTACAACTCTAGCAATTCCTGTGACTGTGTTCTCGTTCTCGGCGCCTCGTGTTGGGGATGCAGATTTTAAGGAACGGTGCGATGAGCTCGGAATCAAGGTCCTGAGGATGTTCAACAGGAAGGACATGGTACCCAAGGTTCCTGGAGTTTTACTCAAACACATATGGGGACGTTCGTCTTGCAGATGCTGGATATCTTTCCCTGGACATATTGTCACGTTGGGACACGATTGGCACTGGACAGTAACATGTCTCCTACCTCAGGGAGGACGGCGGACTGGTTGAACAGCACAATTTGAGGCTCTGTTGCATCTTGTGGATGGTTATCAAGGACCGAAGAAGGCCTTTGTGCCCTCCGGTAAGAGAGACCTCAATCTAATTAACAAGAGCTCTGACTTCCTCAAACCGAGCTTGGAGTTCCTGCTCGCTGGAGGAAATGAAGATACATAATGATTGATTCTTTTGAAGTATTATTAAATTGTACATGTGGCATAGCCAGATGGGAGATAGGTTGTCTTGCTAGATTATAACCACCTGTGTGCGTACGTGTTTGTGAATGAAAGAGTAGTTGTATTAAAGAAAGTAAAATGTTGTAAACACAAACATCAACAGTTTGTAATACCATCATAGGCTTTCCCAAAAAGCTTACAATTCAACAATGCAAAACTTCCAAAGCGTTTTTACGATGGACACGTGTTGATTTAAGATTACCAAAGTGCCTTAGCAAATCTGATTGCAAAAAATTAGAGACAGTGAAATTTAAGGCCATTGTCAATGTGAATATAAATAAAACCTTAATTTTAAAGTGGAATTGACAAGTTCAATACTGTGTTCCACATGTTATATGATATCTACATAACACGTATGTCCATGCTATTCGAAGTTATCAATTAAGGATTCCAAAGGAAGAGTTTAAGAATTTTTGTGAAACTTAATCGATTCAATTTCATAAGTGCCTTGTTTAAATATTTTCTACTTTACGTGTGTAGATATATCTAAATAATATAATATAGTCCAGGTATATCATATCGACGTGTTGGTGGAAGGATGGGGTCACAGCGTCTGTGTGGAGACGTTTTCACCAAAGTCAATTAATGTATATTGAAACAAAAATATATATTCAATTTGTATATAGTATACGTGTAAACATAGAAGTACATATATTTTTAGTGTTAAAGGTGGCTATTATTATATAGCATGTGTGTGTGACATATAAACATAACATGTGCATAATACATTATATAGTACTGAAGTGAATTTAAACAAAATAGTAAATAGTGGTTTACTACTAATCAAGAGGCTATCACTTAAAAAAATTTCTATTTATCAGTGTATGGTTCATCAATCGTTACGACCCGTATAATGAATCAAAGAATATTCCCCAGAAAGGTATAAATTAGAATATTCTTAAAGAGCTATACCTAGATCTAAGAGAATTAAGGGCACACTAATATTGGAAGCCTTTTTGAAGAGCAATGTGTGGAAGACTAGAGACAGCTCGGGGGAGGTCGGGTGGTTTTGTGAGGGTCTCTATTTGTACGTAGTGGTGCCTAACAATTGGTATCGGAGCAAGGTTCGAGATGAGTGCCTGGTGGGAAGGGATAATACCACCTGTGTGGAGACGTTGGACACTAAAAGGCAAATTGTCCAAGAGAAGCAAGCCCAAGGGCAAAAGTTTCAATGGCAGCAAGGACAAGTAGACGCCTAAGAAGCTTTAGGAGATGGAGCGTGGAGAGGAGCACAAAGGAGACTTCTCTAAACCACAAGGTAAATTTCTATTTGTTCTTGCTCAATAGGTAAACTACATGGCACGGGAGGAGCCACACACACGTGCTATTGTGGTGGAGGGACGACTTGGTGAGCGTCCAGTGCGAGTCCTTGTGGATAGCATGAGTAGCGATAACTTTGTGTCAACAAAGTTAGTGGAGGAGTGCAGCTTGCCCACGAAGACTGTGCCTCAATACGAATTTGAAGGCTCAGCTATCACACAGAGCTACAGTGCTTGTGTGGAGGAGTTACAGCTGGAGGTTGGCAAAACCCAGCTGGTGGAGCTGCACAAGAGCCTCAATACGAGATTGAGGGCTCAGCTATCACACAGAGCTACATTGCTTGTGTGGAGGAGTTACAGCTGGAGGTTGGCAAAACCCAGCTGGTGGAGCTGCGTGAAGAGCCTCAATACGAGATTGAGGGCTCAGCTATCACACAGAGCTACATTGCTTGTGTGGAGGAGTTACAGCTGAGGTTGGCAAAACCCAGCTGGTGGAGCTGCACGAAGAGCCTCAATACGAGATTGAGGGCTCAGCTATCACACAGAGCTACATGCTTGTGTGGAGGAGTTACAGCTGTAGGTTGGCAAAACCCAGCTGGTGGAGCTGCACGAAGACTGTGCCTCAATACGATTGAGGGCTCAGCTATCACACAGAGCTACAGTGCTTGTGTGGAGGAGTTACAGCTGTAGGTTGGCAAAACCCAGCTGGTGGCTGAACGAAGACTGTGCCTCAATACGAGATTGAGGGCTTAGTTGTCACACAGAGCTAAATTGCTTGTGTGGAGGAGTTACAGCTAGAGGTTGGCAAAACCCAGCTGGTGGAGACTTTCTTTCTTGCGAAGCTAGTGCGTGTGGATCCTAAGATCTAGTGGAGCACCAAGCACATGAAGCTTGAGTATAGTGAAGTGAAAGACACTTGGTTTGGAACAAAGCTTGAGTCTCCAAACAAGTTCTTTTACTGTCACCTTGAGCAAAGCTGTTGTGCGAGGAGTTTGCTGATGTCTTCCCTCCTGAGCTACCTCATGGCTACCACATGCAGGTGTGGAGCTGGAATAGGGTATGAAAGCCATTCGACTGAGCCATGTAAGGAGCAAGAGGTTAAGAGACAAGTGATGGAGCTATTGGAATATGGCTTCATACAACTGAGCAAGTCTCCATTTGGTGCACCAGTAATTGCTTGTCAGGAAGAAAAATGGCACCATAAGGATGTGTATAGACTACAGAGCTCTTCAAAAGCAAACAGTGAAGGACAGGATGCCCATGCCATGTGTGGATACTATCATGGATCCTCAGTGGAGCCAGAGTGTTCACCAAAATAGTTGGGCATTTTGAGTTCACTGTTAGCTATTTAGCTTAACAAATGCCCCAGTCACATTCACTTGGTTGACGACTGAGGTGTTTGTGACTACTTGCACGACTTTGTGGAGATCTTCCTCAACGATATTCTTATTTACAGTAAGAATATGAAGGAGCATGTGC
>PUQB01001366.1:0-21482 GCA_003024785.1 Selaginella tamariscina
CTACAGGACATTTTGGTGTGGCCAAGACAGTGGAGTTGGTGACTCGCAACTATTGGTGGCCTGGGTTGCGAGGTTTTGTGGAGAGGTTTGTACGGAGTTGTGACACTTGTAGCAGGTCGAAGATGCCTCATCATGCACCCTCTGGTCTTCTTCGTCCTCTTCCTGTTCTGCTCCTTGGAGATCCATTTCTATGGATTTCCTCACAGATCTTCCTCCTTCTCGTGGATTTGATGCAGTTCTTGTGGTGGTTGACCGTTTCACCAAGCAGGCTCATTTCCTACCCTGCAACAAGACAGCTACAGGTCAGACAACTGCCGAGTTGGTGATCCGCGAGGTGTTCCGACATCATGGTCTTCCTGAGAGCATTGTTTCCGATCGAGGTCCACAATTCATGTCCAAGTTTTGGCGAGAGCTTCTTCGGAGTCTACAGGTTAAAGCGGATCTTTCTTCAGGATATCACCCACAAACCGATGGGCAGTCCGAACGCACAATTCAGACCTTGAACAGTATCTTCGTTGCTTCATCAGTTACCAGCAGGACAACTGGTTGGACCTTCTTCCAATGGCGGAGTTTGCCTACAACAACTCCGTTCACGCATCTACAGGACAGACACCTTTCTTTGCTCTTACAGGCCACCATCCACGTTTTGACTTTGCTCCTCCCGCTTCTCCTTCTTCCGCTCCTGCAGTACAGGATCGTCTTCAGCATCTTCGGCAGGTACAGGATGATCTCCAGGTTCATCTTCAGCAGGCACAGGAACGATACAAGCATCATGCTGATGCTCACCGTCAGCCGGCACCTGCATACAAGATTGGTGATCTCGTGTGGCTTCTTCGTCGACACATTCGCACCAACAGGCCTTCTTCTAAGTTGGATTTTCAACGATTGGGCCCTTACAGGATCGTGGCGGAGGTAAATCCTGTAGCTTTCCGACTCGAGTTACCATCCACGGTGAAACTTCATCCTGTGTTTCACACCTCTTGTTGGAGCCGTATCATCCTTCTTCTCTTCCCGGTCGTGTTTTTCTCCTCCCCCTCCTGTGGTCATTGACACTGAACCTGAGTACGAAGTTGCAGCCATCCTTGATTCTCGTCTTCATCGCACCAACTCCAATACTTGGTGGATTGGAAAGGTATTTGCCTACTGATCGCACTTGGGAACCTGCATCCAACTTACTCCATGCTTCTTCCAAGGTTGCTGCCTTCCATCGGCATTATCCTGCTAAACCAGGTCCCAAGACTCGTGGAACTCGTCTTTAGGGAGGAGGTGCTGTCACGACCCGATACAGGATATAGGATACAGGATATGGGTTGCAGGACTTTCCTACAGGATATTCCTACCAGGATTCCGGACACAGGATTCGGTTGCAGGATATTCACAGGATATGCCACAATATGCCTAGAGGATAAGGGACATGTGGACTCATCTTAGCCTCTGCATGCATGCAGTCACTTTTGCATGCATGCAACCACTTTTAGCACTCATGCCTAGATTAGCTCTTGGAGTTGTGAGCATAAAAGCTCCGACCTAATTGTTGTACAATCAGTTACTATCAACACCAGTCTTACTACGATCAATCTCGTCTTGTTGTTTCTGTCTGTTCCTGTCTCGCTCCTGTTTCTGTCCTGCTCTGTTCCTGCTCTGGATCCTTCTGCTTCTGTCTTGTTCCTGGATCTGTCCTGCGCTTTCCTGTCTTGCTCCCGGATCCTATCCTGATCCTGTCTTGCTCCTAGATCCGTCCTGTTCCTATTCCTAGTTCCTGTCCTGCTCTCGGTCCTGTTCCTGAGTCAAGCCTTCCTGTCCTTGGAATCCTGTTCTTTCCTGGTTTGAATCGTGGCTTGACACCCGCTAATGGAAAGTGGGCCTTAGTTATACACAAGTTAGTTAGGCCCACTTTTCATTAGTGGGTGGTTATTTGACTTAACTACTTTCATTCATGTGATATTTAAGAATTAATTATATGTTTTCCATATAATATGTTATGTTTAAAATGCGATACAATTTTTAATTCAATTAAGCAGTAAGTAGAAAATTGCAGTGGTAGTTATTATTAATGGCGTGGCATTTTTTTAAATTTACCAAGGGTATACATATAAGTAATTATGCATATTATACATGTACATCATATTACATGCATATATATATATATAGGTGTATATTCTTATATACCTTTGTGTGGAAAACATGTTATACCGTAGGAAAGTTGTAAAGATCATGACTATATTATTCTTGAAATATCCCATACCCATAATAAGCTTAATATTATATTTTGCATTGTAAAATATGCAAATACCACACACACAGACCAATGTCATTGTAGTTTTTGTACAAACTCACATGCATAATATGCATATAATCACACTCACGTATATTACTTCTATTAAGTGATATTAAACCGTACATATATGTTTGTATATATCTTATTTAAGGGTGTGTATATAGTGTACATAAATACAGATTTATATGTATATAAAGTTGTGTTTATAAATTTGTAAGAGGTATATGGAATTTCATAGACCTCTTGTAAATTTATAAACGCAAATTTATAAATGTCTTATTATTTACATGTTTAAGGTGTGTATATGTGAAAGACCCTTCACAAGTTCCTTCTCCTTTGTACGTATTGTATTTCTGGGTAGTAAATTATATTTTTTAACCCAATAAACATTTAATGTCATAGTTTTTATTATGACTTGACCCTTTAATTTGAAGGTTGATTATTATAACTTATTGTACTATGTTGATGGATACAAAACAACCCTACTTAGTGCACTTAGGTGTTTGGGGTAGTCCAGTCGATTATCCTTAAATATTGCAAGAAACTCTAAGCAAAGGTAGCACTTACCTTTTAAAAAAACCCACTCCCGATTTTGACATCCCAATTAGGTTAATTGGTTAATGCAGATAAGTTCAGCATGTTAAGTAGGGTTAGGAACACCCTAGGGTTGCCCTAACCCATGCCCTAAAAAACTCCCACCCCATTGGGTGGGTAAGAGTTAGGATAAGTTATAAGCTCATTTCATTAATTTAACTAAGGGGCTGAAATTCCATGCCAACTCACTTACACATATAGGAAAAGAGGGAGGGGGGCCTCCCTCACATAAATAAGGTAGAGTATGTAGTAGGAGAGTTCGGCTTCATGACTGAGTTCATTACTCTTCTGTCGATGCAAGCTTTAGCTTGTGTCTTTAAAGTACAACCCTATATTGTGCCGCCCTAACTTCCAGATAACAGTCGATGCAAGCTTTAGCTTGTGTCATTAAGGTACAACCCTATATTGTGCCGCCCTAACTTCTAAATAACAGGGGTATGTCCCCACTTCAGGGTAGCTCACCCTTAACGTTGGCGAATCGATGTGTGGAAGGCCTTGTTGGAATGCACGTTCCAAGAGGTATAGGTTAAGGCTTATTTCCAACTTCCTCCTCCATGTCAAGTTAGGTGTAGCATTCATGGTCAAGTAGGCACATCCGTGTCCTTATTCAAGTATGGGCGTGGGATCTTATTTGATAGGTTCACATTACCTAGTTCTTGAGGGTTCACTGAGAGGTTTTAGAGTTGGCATTTAGGAGCGCCACATTTGTGGCACTTTGTGCAACTCTTGAATCTAAGGGTATGGCATGATTGTGAAAGGCAGTGTCACATGAAGATGTGACACTGGGCTAGATATCACATAATACAATGCTCAAGGCATGCCCTTTGGGGTTGTGTCATGGGTTTGTCACCAAGGGGTTGGATACTATAGCAAATTACTATAAAATTATTAGGGTGCTAAACCTTAAGCATTCGTTTAAGGGAGGTTAGGTCTTGTAACTAGGTGTGCTTTGACACACCTGGTTAAGGGGTGTTCTCCTTAAGATTTAAGGGTTCAACAGCCTAAGCTTATTAGCAAAAGCCCTTTCATGAGGCACTTGCAAGGTTATATAGTTAGGGTTATTCAAATCTAACCTTAGGGAGTTTGCTTAGTAGAACACTCATGTTTATTTATGGTGCACACTCATGTCCTCACTAAGTATTAGCCCTAAGTTAGGTATAACTTGGCCACTCAAACCCTCAAGGATTAGTCATGGTTTAGGGTACCCCTTGTCGAGCTAAAGAGTTGTACGCCCAGATGAGGGTAATTTCTTAAGGGGTAAGTGACGATGCCTTAGCTTTATCATGAGGGTATGTGTAAGGCACATCTCCTTGATGATGTTATAGCATGAGGCTGTTTAGGTCTACTAAGATAGGATTTTAAATTCTACTCAGGATATCCTCTAGGGTTCGGGGGATATCATTCTAGGGGACTTAGGGTAGGAATTTAAGTCTTTTGTTTAATTAGGCATCTGAGTCAGATTCTTGAGGTCATATTGGAAGACTTAGCATTGTTCACAAAGAGTGATGACACCGAATGGCCACTAGATAGTCACATGTTGCCACGTGTTGGCCCTTCGAGTTAAAACTATGACATTTAACTAAATAAAATTGCCCTTTATTTGGCAAGAAGCTATGTAAGCATCACATTGGTGTTGTATAAATGCCACATAGATTATAAATTTTAAATTTGGTAGAGTAAATAATTTATTATAATTTAATTGGTTAATGCAAATAATCACTTGTTAGTGGAAAGTGGGCCTTATATATTATATAATATTACATTCAGATATTATACATTCATTATAGTTATATATTTAAAATTATAATTATAATAATTTACATATATAATATTTAAATAATATTAAATATTTTATTTCCACAGCCAACGATTGTCAAAATTGATTTTAAACCATGGTTTCACTATTCATGAATAGTAAAACCAAAATTTAGGGTTAATATATATATTATTAATATATATAATTAATAAATTAATACTATACATTCATAATATTAAAGAATATAAGATTTAATTTATGTATTTTATATAATTAAAGATCATCAAAAATCATTATATATATTGAGTTAAATTTTTTTGATCTAAGCCATCATAGTTTTTTTAGTGGTCTAGGTCATGGTCTAAGTCAATTTTGTCAATTTATATCCACAGCCATATATATATATCTAAATTGTTGTTAGAGTTTTTACCTAGTGCCTATAAAGGAGGCTTGTTAGATGCCAACCCTAAAATCCCCTCTTTGGAAACCCTACGAAATCTAATAAAGTAACCCATATTAGGAACCCAACCCTTAGGAACTTAAACTTCATTTGACCAAGTCCACAAACGAGACTCACCTTGTGAATTACGATACTTGGACTAGCCGAGTTATAAGTGTCGTTCCTAGCTTGGCATAGTTGAGGCAGTCAGAGCAAGGCCTCAACCATTAGTTTTGTAGAACGTAAACTTGAGCAATGCCTTTAAGCTTGTAAATAGGTTTTCAGACTAAGGAATTTGACTAACTCCTAGAAGTGACGTACTCGATTATAAAGGCGCCAACGATAAGAATAGTCTAACCCAAATGTGAGAAGTACCCTTGTTATGTGGAAGTTAGGGTAACTCAGGAAACCTCACTATACATATTGATGAAATGAGATTCCTAAACCCTAACCCTAAACCTAACCCCTAAGGCTATTAGCGTGGGGTTAGGGCAACCCTAGGTTATGTCAACCCTAGGGGTGTTCCTAACCCTTTTTGACAAGCTTTACCTTTTGCAAAAACTACTTTGGAATGTCAAATTAGGAAGAGTTTTCTAAACATAAGTACTACCTTCACTTAGAGTTTTTCGAGATATCTAGTGACAGGTAGCCGTATTACTCTTAAACACCTAAGTACATTAAGTAGGGCTGTTTCTCACTACATATAGGTTTGTCACACAACTCGATAAACCCTAAAGTAAAGTGTCGAGTCATAATAAAATTTATGACAATTGTTATCTTCTTACTCACAGTTTAAAATTTTAATTCATATAACATTTAGATAATGTATATATTTATATCTAAATTTAAATATTATATATATATATAGGAATATATAATTAAATATCTCTTTATAATTATTTCACCCGTGTTTAGATTGGCGATCTTTAAATTTCATATGTACATAAGAAATTTGCACGAAAGGCGATAAATTTAAGCATTTCGATATTTAATTTTAGCCATTGTAATTCATAATTTTAGAATTGCCATTTTAGAATTAGAATTAAGGGTTAAGAAAATAAAATCACAGCACAACGTGATGCCATTCACAAGAGCACAATGGTATGCACCATGGCTCCCTCATTGGTGCCATTCACAAGAGCACAGTGATATACACCATCTAGGCTCCCTCATTGGCTCTCAGATGATGAGTGTAGTTTATATCTCCGTGCTTAGCTACATGTACACCCTCAAGGAAGTGACATCTGGCGATTCCTCAATGACTTCGTGGTGTTGCCAGCAAAGAAGGGGGACCTTATTGTTCGTAGTGGATGACTTGGATAACATCTCTCCTGCAGACGTGATCTCTGTGGCTTTCACTCACAAGCTAGTCATGCTGTCACAGGGGAATGAGAAAGTCTTTGAAGAGAAGATCAGATTCATGAATACTTCTAAGCTGTTCAAGAGATTTATTGGCTTGCTCAGGACACAGAAGCAGCTTCATGGTGCCCTGGAGGGAGAGCTCAGTCGCGAGCTGGGACCTGGTCTCATGGATTTCACTTGCATTCCGTTTTCAGAGAACAGCTGGGGGAACTATTGCTAGCAGATGAACTTGCAATCACCACTGCAGAGGAGTGAATTCTCAGAATACAAAATTTAAGATTTTAATATAAATTAATGTAAACATATGTAAAAACACATATATGTTAATAATTTGAATATAATACAGTGTGAAGTCATTTATATTATATTAAATTAAGTTAAATTATATTAATTAAAATTCTCTAATGTTATGATTAACTAATGCTGGTGTGAAGATTAATGATATTAACTAATAACATTAAGTTAATAACAGTTAATGTAATATTCACAACTTAATGTGTAATGTTAAAAATATATCAATATAACTTTTCAAAAGCTTTATATTTTAAATTAAGAAAAAGATTTACTCAACATTTTTTTAGTTTTTAAAGTAATAACAATTAATTAAACCATTAATTAAATTCCTAAACACAGCGTATCCTATACGTATACACATGTATTCTATACGTAAAATTATTCTAATCTTAGCCTCGAAATATACGTGTCTTTTAAATTATTTTAGATTGTACAAATTATATTATTATTCTTAAGATACTAATCTTGTGCATGGAGACACGTGGCGTTTAAATGTATGAAATCAGGCGTCTAGGGTTCGAAGCCCGGGGCTATTTTGTCTGGCTATGGCTTCCCAATTCCATGTATTCCATGCGCTTCGCGTCCTCATGGAGAAATTCATATTCCTGACAACTAATTTATTTATAAAAATTTCACCCCATTTTATTATTTCAATTTTCGAAGAGGGCTTTTCTCCAGGAAAAATTGGTAAGTATCTCTATTATATTTTGTTAAATTATTTAAATAAATCGTAAATTTTTTTTAATTTTTTTTAGATAGAATGATACCTGGGTTATCACAATTAGGAGGACCCAGAAGGCGAAACGGTCGATCTTCTGAAGAATCACGTTCAAGATCATCACAT
This sequence comes from Selaginella tamariscina, assembly GCA_003024785.1. NCBI lineage: Eukaryota > Viridiplantae > Streptophyta > Lycopodiopsida > Selaginellales > Selaginellaceae > Selaginella > Selaginella tamariscina. Next base: position 7,568 of record PUQB01001366.1, read on the forward strand.
CATCATACCCATCATCATCATCACCAGCACCATCAACGGCCCAGAGTCACTCGAACCCAGGTATGTGTGTATGTGTATAACCCGGTGTATATATGTGTACATGTACACATACATGGGTGTGTCCATCTGCATGTTATATCTAAGAACCGATACGCGTTAATGTGCATAAGTTGTATCGATATATTTAATAATTTGACGTACGGGTAATAACAATGTAAATAAGTTAGTATTTGGAAATTTTCATATACATTTGTGGTGTGTTCAAGTACCAAATATCATCATATAATTACAGGGCTGTATGTTTGGAAATATATGTATATATCCATTACTATGTCTATTATAATGACAGTTTAATAAGAAGGTTGTTTAGTTGTACTTTATATTTGAAGTATTGATTTTTTTCTTATTTAGCAGCATGATATCAATGATATTGGGCCATCTAGTAGGCCGTTTGATGGAGACAGGCTGCACCGAACAAGACTTCTTCTACAGAGGCATACGGAAACAGATGCACACAGGGTAGCTCTTGAGGCCCGAGGGCGTTTAGACGAGAGGTTAAGAGAAGCTTCACTTCATGGAGGTCGCAGGTCAGCTATATATACACACATACATACACGCTATATCACATACATGTGTAGACGCATCTTTTGTCAACATATTCATATATGGATGTGTATTTCAGCTCTTGTAGCATATACGCACTTGTGTGTGTGTGTGTGCGTGCCAGATAGATAGAGAGATTTCCTCATCTAAACGGCATTATTGAGCTACTGTAGCACATATAGACACTCGTGTGCGTGCGTGCGCGTGTGTGTGAGAGAGATTTCCTCGTCTAAACGGTAGGAATTCTACACAAAAACACACTTTCACGTATGTCTGTATATACACACACATCCATTACACATACATGCATGTACGTATGCATTCTACAGATGTGTTTTATGGAACATATTTGCATCTCACACGCACACACACATCCAAGTGGTAGATCTATTTAATATCCAAACCAATGATACATACATTAAGATGGGACACAATATGCATTTTCACAAATGCACGTGCACACACGCACACACACACACAGACACCTGTATAATTAAATAAATAGTTTCCAAAATATCTTATCCTGTCTCTGTCGGTGTGCTCACTCTCTCCACGCATTTCCTATATTATTGTAAATATATTTTTCAAAATATAATACATGCATTTTCTATATCATATTATTGTAAATATACAAAATGCAGGAACTTGGAAAGCTCAGCAGGGCTTGCACAGCAATATTTAAATGCTTTGTTCGTAGAACAGGGAATGGAAGATGAGATGCTTCCTTGGGAAGTCGACCAGGAATGGGAAGCAAGCTTAACTGACTGGCTAGCAGGTTTTGAATTTATTATTATTACTAAGTATTGATATAACAATAATACCATTTTTAAGAAAGTATCAATACAATATGTTATTATTATTACTTAAACAATAATACCATGTTTAAAAAAGAAAATTTAATACAATTTTTATTATTATTGCTGACAATAATATCATTTTGAAAAGAAAGTATAAATCAATATTTAATGTTGTTATAGGACCTGGTCCTTCTTTTCGAGAACAATGGAGACCAGAATGGATGAATGACGCTCCAATCAGTGGACTGAGTAAAGCAGCTGTTAATGCATTGCCAAGAGAAGTTTACAGGTTATTAATAATTATTAATTAATAATATTAATCTACTATTGGTTAACTAATTATAAATAGTTTCAACACTAATATAGTAAATATAAATGTTATATTAATAGAAGTTAATACACAGGTTAAGTAAGCCTGAAGGGCAAGTGGAGTGTTCTGTTTGTTTGGAGCAGTTTACGGTGGGGCAAACCTTATTATGTTTACCTTGTAAACATAAGTTTCACATTGCATGTTTAACTCCTTGGCTTGAGAGTCATGAACAATGTCCATATTGCAGATCTCAAATTTGCGCTCCCGTAAAAGGTGAATATAAATATATCAATAATTATATCTATCTAATTAATCTATAATGTGCATAGTATATAGATCATATAGAATAAGTGAATAATATTTTAAATTTAATGTGTTTTTTTTAATTTAGGTGATTTGGATGGGGGATAATTTATTATCATGGTTGGAAGCGTTTGAAACGGGTATGTCAAGGAGGAGGTTTCTTAAACACTGGGCACAGATAGAATATCTTCTTGAAATGTACATACAAATATCCTTGTTATTTATGCAACATAATCTGTTTTTGGATATATTTATATATAAATATTATATCTCTATATTTAACATGCTTTAAATTTTGATGTTAAAGCATTTTATTCAAATATTTATAAATTCAAAAAATATATATAAAAAAATTCATTTTTATTTTAAATGTACAAGAAATTAAATGTTGTCACTTGAAAATATAATATGGTTTTTGTGACCATGTGCATTTCTTAATTGTCTATTATATGTGAAAACTGTGGCAAGATATATATTTAATTATTTAGGAAAATTATAATTGTAAGAACCTGAATAGATTTTCTTATGTAAGATGTCAAGAATGAACTTTAGAAATTATATAATAAAATAAACAAATAATAACAATTTTTTAATTGGTTAATGTAATATAATAAAGAATTTAAAATTATGACTGAGTTTTAAGTTTGTTATTTTGAAATAACGTTTTAACTATTTAATTAATAATTTAATCGATGAACATATGATTCAATGGTCACCAGTTATCTGTGACAATAAATATATTCGAAGATCTGCATAATTGACTTATCTTAATTTTTGAAAAATATTTCTATGTTTTAAATAATAAAAAATTTAAATGTGTCATTTGAAAATATATATTTTATTAATTAACAATATACCCTGTGATAGCGTGCGCGCGTGCGTGTACACGCAATAAATACATATACATAAAAACATTAATAATATCTATTAATTCATTATAAGCTGCTGGATGAATTTGAAATTTATATATAACAATGACTTTTATAAAACCTGTTTAAAAATAAACTTACAAAATGAATTCAAATGCATGGGTGCCTGCCTGCCTGCGTACAGATACATAAACGTATACATATATACATAAAAATAAAAACCTAGTTTAAAATTTAACCTGCCTACGAATAAGAAAATACGTGCATATATAAGATATAATACATTACCTTACTCAAGACGTTTATGTTTACTGTTCATCTCAAGTTGTGATTCTTGTAGAGAGTCGCTTCCTGAGACGGATTAAACTTGTGCTTAAACACATAAGCACATTCCGAAGGCCCGTCTTCTGGAAGGTCTGTGCAGTGAACAGCATTTTTCACCTGAAATAATTAAACAAATACACCCTTTTTAATAAATAAATAAAAAAAACGTGGTTTGTGTGTGTGTGTGTTATGAAGTAATAATTGTAAGAACGCATTATATTATACATATTACAGCATTAAAGTTTTTTTATGTTACTATATATTCATATTATACACAGATACCAGTCGTACGTATTAATTTCAAAGACATGCATAATATGCATAGCACGTCCACACACACCACAGTGTGTGTGTATATGTATGTATAGTACCTTGTTGAGGCCAAAGCGTGCTCGGAGAGTGTTAGGCCTTAAAGCCTTGCACATTGCTGCATCAGGAGGTCCACAGAAATCTCTAAAGTCATTAACAGGGTTTGCATCTCCACTCTCGTAGCAAACCTCCAGTGCAATAAAAGGACCCATTGAAAGCTCCTGTGCCATTGCCTGTAGAAATATAAATATATAAGTAATTAGTAAGAGAGAGAGAGTGAGGAGAGATGTGTGAGAACATATTATGCATGAAGCGACAGGAACGGAGTCATATAGAGATGGATATTCTATATAGGTGCATACATTTACAGGTGTATATGTACATTCATACCTCTCTCTCTCTTCTCACACGCACACATACACAAACACACGAATATGAATTTGTAGACATGTGTATATATCCATGTACTTACGTGATAATCAGAGCAAACGCCCCTATATATCTCGTAGAATTCCGATGCACTTGGACGACCAAAAGTGACGAGTTCCATGGCAGTAATTACAAATTTCTTCAATATTGCATCTATTATCAATCCCGCTACCCCTGTAGTCATGCATATTACATATATATGTATATGTACATGTATAGCTACGATATATATGTATCTACTCATATATTCGAATCACATGATACCTTCAAAAACAGCATGAGGCTTGATCAGGCATAGTGTACAGTTTTTCAGCTTTGCACAGAATCCCAAGTTCTTGTCTTTAAAGAAAAACTCAGTCTCCTGGTATATGTATGTGTAAGGACGTTATCTAACTATGGAGCACGCGGACGCACGCACGCACACACCTGTTTTGCAGAACAAGGAGAATCAGACCCATGACAAGCATTCTTAGTTTCATCTGTCCCAAATTCCGCACGTATGGAACTCGGAGCCTTCACCTTTGCTTCAATGCTGTCGGTAGGGCCTGTCTATTTAAAACCAGAATTCAGAATAAGCACAAGTCATACACTTACACACGTAGGTGTGTGTATGGTGTATGTGCGTATGTACACACACACACACACACGAAACAACTCAACCATCTCACCAAGAAGAAGCCTCCACTTGTTAATTGCATCCTCTGCAACCAGCTCCATGGCAATACATGGTCCAGTTGCCATGTGGTTTGTGAGAGCCCTGCACAGAATATGCAATGCATACATATATACATGTACATATGCATATACACACATACATATACTGTGAAAACTTACCCAAAGAAATGCTTGCCAGCGTGTACTTTGTAAAATTGTGCTGCTTGTTGTGTTGTAAGCTTGCACATCCTCATCTGTTTGATAAGAAAACCATTGCTATATATTATATCAATTATCTTCCCCATCTCGTCAAAAGCATCAGGCTTTATAACAGCCAACGTCCTGCAATAACAGACATTCCATTGGGAGTGCGTGCGTGTGTCTGTGTGTATGTCCAGAACACATATAATCCCCTCGAATGTATACGTCTTTATGTATCTCTCATGATCTATACATACATATAGATGCATGCATATACAAATAAGAACACACACACACACACACACACACACACACACATACACATAGTGCAAATATGCGTACGTTTCTTGCAAGTCTTGTAGTTGGCTGCAAGTAAAATCGTCACCATACTCCTCCACAACGAGTTGTCTAGAGTATAATACGATCCTACCACCAATATATAAATGCTCCAAGCGTATCTCCGGATGACTCACTCTCTTCAAAAATATCTTGTGGTTCTTGATATCGTACTGAAGCAAAAATAATGTATACAAATGATTACTATACAATGTATACTCTGTGTATCTGTGTGTATGCGTGTGTGCACGTATATAGACATACACATATGTAGTATCTTACCATTTCTATAGAAGAATCCGCAGTATTGTAGAAAAGCTGGTATTTCCATATCAACGCACTAGTGGGATCCAGCCAGCTTACAATGAAACAATACCGAGCACCTTCCGCCATATTTCACCCAATTATCTGTTCATATAAATTCATGAATCTGTATACATAATAGACCCTTCCATCTATTATGCATACATCATATCTATATATGATGAGCATACTTACATATATCGATGTGAGCGTGCATATCATAGTATTTATAACACACACAAACAGAGCCAAGTATTTACTAAAGATCATTTTTGTAAACGAAAGACATTAACATGTCCTATATATATGCATATATTATTGTACTTTCACTAATGCATCTCTCATACATTTGTATATGCATACTCATCTTGAGCTCTGTCTATAGTGTGCTGAATGTGTAATTATTTTATGTATATACAAGAAATGAATTAAAGAACATTTTATACACAAAAAACGCACGCCGCACACGTATGTACACACGCCGCACGTACCCAATTACGTCAAGCCCCCAATCTTTCCACGCTTCTTGCCGCCAAAGCCATACATTCTTGCAAAAACCTTACAAACCCTAGAAAACCATCCAACCAACTTTGCAATCTCATACGGCACTCTAATAACGCTGCCACATGGCAATCCAGCATGGATTAATTCAACACACCTGGAATTTCCACTCTGGAAATCCCGGCTGGAATATCATTTTCAAAATTTAAAACCACCTGGAAACATCCAGCGTGGCGTATACAAAATTACACGTGAATTTGCTCAACTAAACCCAGCTTTGGCCCACTTTTCACTAGCTGATGGTTATTTAACCAGTGTTAAATTAAAATAATAACACTTTTCCATTAAAATGATTAATTAAATTAAAAAATAAATTAATAGCGCACAATTTTTATTTATTATATAAGAGAGTTTTTACATATATATATATTACACATACATATATAATAAATATGCACCTACTAATATAAAAAAAAAATCTTTAGAGATCTGCATATTATCTGTAATAATTTATGTTCTTTCTGTAAAAATAAGTATATCAACTAATGTGTATATATATATATAATATTCTTACATGTAAACGAGGATATTTTGCTAAATCTCATGTTTACTATTTATTTTAAAGTTCTAATTTATTCGTTTTTCATTGATTTTTTTTTAAATTAAAAAAATAAAATTTAATTTCATTAATCTTAATACACGTGTCATTTAAGTATTCCGGATAGCCAATATAATCGGGCAAAATTGTCCAGTTATTTAGATATCACCAAAAAAGTCACATATGCATCACATAGGTGCCATCAAAAAAATCACATATGCATCACATAGGTGCCATGTAAATTATAAATTATAAATAATTACCAAGTGAAAAACTAAATCCATGATAAAATAAATAATTTCTTTTATTTCGATTGATTGAGATAATTAACCACCCGCTAGTGAAGGTAATCATCAAGCCAGCTTAGGTTAAGCATCTTGCTTATGTGATCTCTCCATTTGGTCACGTTTGACGTGTCCAGTTGATACTCCTTGCAAATGGCTGCTATTGTCTCGTTGCTTAATGCTTCTGTACTCTCATTAGCAATATTTACTAGTTTCTCCAATTTCTCGGATGGTGTAAATTCCTGCATAATGAAAATTTAGTTGATTTTTATTTATATTGGATCACACACACACACACACACACACACGCACGCACACAAGTCCCAGCCCTTGCATACATGCCATTGTTTAACGTACATACCCCACACCGACACATCTCCAGTGACTCGCATATAATGTGTAAACGACATACATATATCATGCATTAAATATGATGAAAACTAACCCATGAGCGTAGGCTAATTTGATTAGAATCCGTCGCATTCTTTTCAGTTACCAGCTCCACAAGCTTTTTACTTCCCTGTAAATTAGTGTTTGAGTTTATATTGTACTATAACAAATGATTCTAGTTTAAGCACATACTTGCAGAGCTCGATAGTGTGCATGTGCTCGGAATAGGTTCCACAATATCACCACGTTTGGAAAAGGCAGAATCTGCAAATACAAGAAAACATAGATGTGTATGTGTGTGTGTGTGTGAGTGAGAGAGAGAGAGAGAGAGAGATACCGCAAACAATGCAGAGAACGGAAGTAATGCAACAGAGCAATAGAAGAACATTCTGTGAAATCCCGTTCCGCTGCAACTCCATAGTGTTAGAATACATATATATGCGTCCACACACGTGTCTTCATATCATACATACCTTATAGCCAAGTGACGAAGTCTGCGTCTTGCAAGACGCGAATTGACACTGCAATTAATCCATCGTTAGAATTATGAATGTGTTCGCTATGTGTGAGATAAAGAGTATGCGCATGATATATATGCATATGTATGCATGTATCAATGTAAACATAACAACGAAGGTGGAAAAGACAAGTCCAACATAGAAAGATATATATCGAAAAAGATACGAATGAAATAACATGATCTCTCTGTATAACAATGGTCGTAGCAACCTGGTGGGATGAATAATGTTAACGGTGACAGCATCCTGGGGAATTCCCTTGAAAAATTGCTCGGAGGGCTCCACTTTTGAAACCAGCAAACTTCCTAGACTACATAGTATACAGAATTATCATCAGCATCACCCCTGTGACATCAACAAGCTTCCAATGCGCACGCACGACGCACACACACACACGCAGAGAGACATACATATGTGTGTGTATAAAAGCCTTCCTAGCCTGTGACATGTACGTGCCATCAACAATCTTTCCACATATACACACAAAATGTGTTATATACATACGTACGTATTTACATACATATGTACATATACATAACACCTGTAAATGCAGTGACGGATGGTACCAGGAGCTGATGTAAAGAGATCATTCCATTTATCTTGCATCTGTAGTGACCACAATCTGGATTAGTAAATGTTAAAATACTTAGGATTTTGTATATACACAAATGCGTCTGTTTCATATACATCTATATGACTGTCTACATATATACATAGACATATACATATATAAATTTATGAGAAATTATACACACACAGACATACCCGATCTCCAGCAAAACACACAGTCATGCCAATACGATCAGAGAGGCGTGGGACGAACACAAGCTTGTCGGTGAGCTCCCGAAACGTACCTCCAGGAACACGAGAAGAAGAGGACGAAGAAGGCGCCTGTTTGGGAAGCACCTGAAACGCCCATCTCCGTCCAAGCCGCAGCGGAAATGCGACTACTCTCACCATTCCCATCCTAAACCCTTAATTCCCCTGTTTTGACGTTCTGCTTTTAGGGTTCATCGTGACGGGTTTCTCTGGCTATTGCGACAATGCAGGCGCATTGCTTCTCTGTAATGCTCCTACATAGGACGATCGAGCCTACATATCTCCAGGTACAAACATTCTGGTAGCTCTCTCTCCCCGCATTGAATCGATCGAGAATATGCAGGTAAATGCCCAATACGGGAATCTCGCAGTCAGGAAAATGCCCTTATTGGGATATGCCCAGAAAGGGCATGCCTTTGTACTCCGTGAAGCTGCAAATGGAGCTGCCCTTACGCCCTTAACGGGATATGCCAACAAAGTACTCTGTCAAGCTGGGAATGGAGCTGCCCTTGTTCTAGAAGAAGAAGAAAAGCCCTCCCTTGGGGTTCTATCCATTGTCTTGTCTGCAGCCCGTGATGTTGCTCCAGTACTCCTACACGCCGTTTGCATGCTGTTTTGGAGTTGTAAGTATATGTACATATGTATATATGCATATATACGAAGACTAATGTTTGTCTAGACGAAGGTTTTTGGGTACATATTCCTGCTTATTTGGGCTGATTCCATAGTCGCAAGAGCAAGGGCCTTGATCTCGTTGATGAGGGGAGTGCCTGTGATATTAAAGATTCTCACCACATTGACAGGAAAATAGCAGCAATAAGACTTCTTAGAGAAGCCCGGTCATATCATATCACTCATGTCATTTATGCTAGGTACGTGTGTGTGTGTGTGTGTGTCTGTGTGTACGCACACATATACAATGTGGATATACATACACAAATATTGGATACAAACTATTTTTCAGGCCCGGCATAGGCAAGACAGAGCTAATAAAGGAGGCTATACGTCTGGAGCAAGGGGGAGGAATTCTACACATACCTGTTGAGCTAACCAATGGCTGGGACAACATGAAGCTTGTCATTTATGACGCTCTCGGGTCTTTCCCTCGTCTCTGGTCCAAGTTTTTAGGTGTGTGTGTGTGTGTGTGTGTGTGCGCAAGAGAGAGAGAGACAGAGGAGTAATGTTTAACTAAAAAGGATGATTCAGGTAATGATTCAGCAGAACGCCCTGATGAATGCTTTAAGTTTCTGAGAGAAGCCACTGAAGCGTATTACAAGATAACAGGTGATATAAACAACACACACACGTACTCATTATTCTCTACAGGCAAGAAAGCTCTGATTATATTCGAAGACAGTGGAAAGTGGCTTGATGAGAAGTACGAGAAAATGCTGAATAACCTTGCAAAGCGGTTTACAGTTGCGGACATTGTTCTATTGGGAGCAGTTCCTCGCATACTCGAGTGTAACGATCACGTCCCACCATTGGATGAAGACGAGATACTCAGCCTTGTGACACGCAGGTTCAATATCAGCCATCAGATTGCTGAAGACATTATCAGGTTCATTGGCTGTTATGATCTATCCAAGATCATTGATTTTGCCGAGGCTGTTTCAAGCGGTACCTCATGGGAAGGTACATGTATTATACATATTTGCATCTGTGTATGTATGTGTGCGTGTGAAAAATACATGTATATCTAAGTATCATTTGTCTTTATGTACGCGCGGCTCTAACACCTCATATATGTACTTCTTTTGTGTGTGCGTCTTTATGGATATTGCATATTTGTATATATGTATGTAGCTAGTTAACTATCTTATCAATACTGACATGGTAGATATAGGTACACTCACACATGATACGGACACGTACACACAAGCATAGAAAGAGACAGAGACTTCTATATATCTACGGTTCTAACACTTCGTGTGTTGTATGTGGAGATAGTTTAACTAGCTTAACAATACTTGCTTGGTAATAATAAACATATGGATACACTTATTCTTCTGTCCCATACAGGATTGGACACACACACAGTCATTTCTTATAGGCTCTGATTGTTCATATATGTACATGTGATGCGGATATATAGGTGTCATTGCACACACACACACACACACACAGATATATATATATATATATATATATATATATATATATGCACAGTATCACATAACAGTTCATAACTAATTACCGATGGTTGACCGGTATAAGACACCTATATACGTCTCACGCACAGAGAGAGACGCAGACACATGTGAATTCATTTTCTTTGTTATTGTAGAGATGAAGGGATGGCTATCGGTGGGGATGTCGTACAAGTTCGTAGACGCAGGCTTGTACGAACCCTGGGGAAGGAAGCTCTTGGCAACGATGCTAAACAAGGGCGGTTTAGAGATACTGGAGTTCACTTATCTCGCAGAGAAGTACGATCCTAATGTGATTAACCTGGCTAAGAGCGGAATATTCGTGTACAAAGACCATGGTGATAAGCTGGACTTTGCATCTGGAGCAGCACGCGAGCTTGCTATGGACATGGTTAGCAGTAAGCTTTTTCTTAGTGAACTAAATGAACTAGATTAGTTATCTTAACTAAATGATGTAGATTAGTGAACAGGTTTTGTTTAGTATATAGCAGTAATTAATGACTGTTTGCACACGTTACATACATATAGATATGGTATAATTTTTCAACATTGACTTAAGATAGCTTCATAGATTTTTCGTAGTAGTGTTAGCAAAAGTTAATCTGTGTGGCAATACACATATACGCTTGTATAGATGTTATAGTATATACTCTTGACCAAATTGTCGATAAGTATATATTGTCACCTGTAAAAATATACATACTTCCTTGTGCACACCACGTATATAACATATGTATCTGTAATTAATCTGTGATATACATAAGCACATGCACATCTACATCTATATATTTATGTATAGGTGATGTTTGATAAGTCACAGTACACAGTAGAAGACTGTACATTCAATCGATATACACCAAAGCAATATATAATGAATTATTTATATACGAATGAATTAGATTTTAATTTAACAACTTTTAATTTCTGGATATTAATAAAATGTTACAATCTGAGACATATAGAAACTATATTCATATTTTTGGTGTTACTAATTCAAAATTTTAAAACTAATTCAAGTTAAAACCGTTTCTAAAACTATCCTATAAATAACCCTGGTCTAAAAATTTGTAATAAAATTATATCAGAGCCAAGTTCGATCTGGGTTATGACTTTATGAAATTACTTAACATTTGAACACTATCATTTTATTACAGTTTTAGCTTTTTTAAAACTTCATATGTATATTATAATTAATGAGTGAATATATTTAAGTATTAAAAAAGATATTTTAATTTATTTCAAGTTATTACCGGAATGCAATAAGTTTTGTCCACATCCTGTGTGTGTGTGGTTTTTACAGCAGATTCTTTTTTGGAGATTTTGAACTTACAACTTTGCAAGAAAGTGTTTTATTTTCAACCTTATACAAATAAATGAGGGATTTTTGCTACCCTCTTGTCACAAAACTTGCCATAATAATAATAATAAATAATAATAATTTTATTATATACTATAACTTATTCAAAAAAGATTTATATTTATATTGTTAATATTCAACAATAATTCAAAGGTTTAATTATGTTGATGTTTTCAATTTATTTCTTTTTAATAATTTCTTCTGTTTTTTCAAACATCTTTCAATCAAGTGCTTATCAATTTTCATTTACAAATTCTTTTGGAATGATAATATAAAATCAAATGATTATGTAAATCTTTAGTACTCATTAAACATTTTAAAACAATATGTAATTTATTATTTACATCTCCCATATTATATTGTATATATAATTATTCATTCTGCGATATACTTATAACATGTTTAATTTTAATTAAATAAAGCTTATAGTAATATTTTTTTTTAAAATAAATGTTTTAAGTATATGTTATATTTTTATAAAAAATATAATATATTTTTCATGATACCTTTTTATTATATTTTCATACATATTTGTACCCGAATACATTCGGGTCTTTGTTAGCATTCTTCCACAAGGACATTTCACCTTTTGTATTGTTATTGTATAAATATTATATATTATATATTTATTACACTTTTTTTTAACATCAATTCATGAGTATATAATCGTGTGGATATACCCTTTGGACCTTGTGAAAGAATGCTAACAGAGACCCGAACGTGTTTGAGTACAAATTACTTTCATGTTCACGCTGTATTAGTTATGATTGAATTTTCAGCTTTAGACATGATGTAGTGTCCTCAGTGTCAAGACTGTCTAAATAGAATTTGTAGCCTTAGACATGATGTTTGTAACTTTAGAGATGATGCATCATCCTCGGTGCCCAACAGGGAGCATCCCATGCAAGGCCCTAATGAATATCAAACTTAAGGCTACCCTTGGTGAGAATTGAACTTGTGGCCTAAATCATCCCATCCAAGGCCTTAGTAACTGCCTTCGGCCTTGGTGAGGATGAATTCACAATCTAAGATCAAACTTGTGGCCTAGATCATCCCATCTGAGGCCTTAGTGACTAACTTTGTGAGGATTGAACTTGTAGTCTTGGACAAGCCCCAAGGCGAATCAAGCTTGTAATGGCCCAAGGGGATTTGAACTTGTGGTGTTACGTGGGATGCACCATCCTTGGCCCTAGCAAGGATCCAACTTGTGGCCTTGGATGGGGATGCACCATCCTTAGTACCAAGGACAAAGCATCCTTTGTTTGAGCCCCAACCAAGATTGAACTTGAAATTGCCCTTGACCCCTAAAATGTTATACATTGTGGGTTATTGTCCTTTGCCCTAATGAGAATTGAACTTGTAGTGGCCTTTGGATGAAGATCACCTCTTAGCACTAAGGATAAAGCACTCGACCCTCACTAGAGGCCTAAAGGGATAGCTAGAAGAACAGGAGCACTCCACCCTCACTAGAGGGATAACTAGAAGAACGTAACTCAAACCCATAAATGTTAAGATTCTTATATTAAGAATTAAACCAAAGAGCAATTGCTTATTTAGACTTTCATTCTATTGTGTTTATCTTATATTCCATATGAACCATTGTGTTATATTTAAACCTAAGTGTGTAAAATTCAAGGAGGCCTCAAGTTTGATCCTTTTCAAGGGTAACCTCAAGTTCAATCTTGTTCCATTATATCTATCTATATTGACATATGAACTAGGTTGTAACATTCAAAGAGGAGCCTTGAGTTCAATCCTCTTAGGGATGGCCTTGAGTTCAATCAAACTCAAGGTTGCTCCTAAGAAAGATTGAACTCAAAGTTGCCCCAAGGACGATGCACCCTCGTTTAAGGCCAGCAA
>PUQB01001367.1:0-21475 GCA_003024785.1 Selaginella tamariscina
ACCAACATGACAACTAGTTGAACCTTCTTCCAATGGCGGAGTTTGCCTACAACAACTCTGTTCACGCATCTACAGGCCAGACATCTTTCTTTGCTTTTACAGGCTACCATCCACATTTTGACTTTGCTCCTCCTGCTTCTCCTTCTTCCACTCATGCAGTACAGGATTGTCTCCAACATCTTCGTCAGGTACATGATGATCTCCGGGTTCATCTTCAGTAGGCATAGAACGGTACAAGCATCATGCTGATGCTCATTGTCAGCCGGCACCTGCATACAAGATTGGTGATCTCGTGTGGCTTCTTCGTTGACATATTTGCACCAACATGCCTTCTTCTAAGTTGGATTTTCAATAATTGGGCCCTTACAGGATTGCGGCGGAGGTCAATCCTATAGCCTTCCGACTCGAATTACCATCTACGATGAAACTTCATCCTGTGTTTCACATCTCTTTGTTGGAGCTGTATCATCCTTCTTCTCTTCCTGGTCGTGCTTCTTCCCCTCCCCCTCCTGTGGTCATTGATGATGAACCTGAGTACGAAGTTGCAGCCATCCTTAATTCTCGTTTTCATCGCTGCCAACTTCAATCTTGGTGGATTGGAAAGGTTATTTGCCTACCGATTGCACTTGGGAACCTGCATCCATTACTCCATATTTCTTCCAAGGTTGCTGCCTTCCATCGGCATTATTATGCTAAACCAGGTCCCAAGACTGTCACGACCCGATACAGAATACAGGACATGGGTTGCAGACTTTCCTACAGGATACAGAATACAGGCATGGGTTGCAGGACTTTTCTACAGGATTCCGGACAGGATATGGGTTGCAGGATTTCCTACAGGATATTCCTACCAGGATTCCGGACACAGGATTCGGTTGCAGATATTCCTACAGAATATTCCTACAGGATATGCCACAAGATATGCCTAGAGGATAAGGGCATGTGGACTCATCTTAGCCTCTGCATGCATGCAACCACTTTTGCATGCATGCCTAGATTAGCTCTTGAGTTGTGAGCATAAAAGCTCCGACCTAATTGTTGTACAATCAGTTACTATCAACACCAGTCTTACTACGATCAACTCTTGTCTGTTTTGTTTTCCTGTCTGTTCCTGGATCCTACTCCGGGATCCTGTCCTGTTCCTGTTTTGCTCCCGGATCCTATCCTGTCTTTCCTGTCTTGCTCCCGGATCCTATCCTGATCCTGTCTTGCTCCTAGATCCGTCCTGTTCCTATTCCTGGTTCCTGTCCTGCTCTTGGTCCTGTTCTGAGTCAAGCCTTCATGTCCTTGGAATCTGCTCTCTTCCTGTTTCCTGGATCGTGGCTTGACAGTTTGATAGTAACTGCTTCATAGTTCTCCGTTTTCCAGCTACCTTTTTCTTGATTCCTTTCCTTCATTTTCCTCCTTTTTTTTCCTAGATCATGGCTGATTTTGAGCGTTTCAACACGAGCACCAATGCTACTTCATGAGCTGGCCACTTTGCGCCAAGTGGTCACCGACCTGCAAGGTTCCACCACTGCGGCACATGCAGCTGCTGATGCATCCTCCAAGGCTGCTGCGCAGGCTCTCTCCCAGGCATCGGTGGTTTCCTCTTCATCAAACTTTCTTCGGAGCCGAAGGTTAGCATGCCAGAGAAGTTCAGTGGTAATCGTGTCGATTTCAAGGTTTCTTAAATCAGATCCGACTCTTGATCCGTATGCAACCACGGCGCTACTCGACTGATGCTCAAAAGGTGGGTCTTTTGGCATCCTTACTAAGTGGATCTCCACGGGCTTGGGTTGCCCCTTGCTGGAGCGTGACGATCCACTGATGGAAGACTTTGAAGGTTTCGTGGCTGCCTTTGAAGCCTGTTTTGGAGATCCTGATAAGTACCGTTCTGCATGCACGAAGTTACGGAAGCTCACTCAAGGATCCCGACCAGCTTCCGTCTATGCATCCGAATTTCAGCAACTTTGCACGAACATTCCATGGGACGAGACTGCATTGATCGAACACTTCCGTTTGGGTTGAGGGACGACGTGAAGGACCTTCTCCTTACGTTACCGGATGCCCAAACATTAGCGGAGATCATGCAACAAGCTGTTCGTTGCGACAACCGTTTGTTCGAGCGTCGTCAGGAAAGATCCCGTCAACAGT
Source organism: Selaginella tamariscina (assembly GCA_003024785.1). Lineage (NCBI taxonomy): Eukaryota > Viridiplantae > Streptophyta > Lycopodiopsida > Selaginellales > Selaginellaceae > Selaginella > Selaginella tamariscina. The sequence continues at coordinate 2,137 of PUQB01001367.1, forward strand.
TCCTGCAAACCAATCCTGCAGCTGTGGTACAGTTCCTGCACCACCTTCTGGAGTAGTTCCTATGGAGGTTGAGAAATCCAAGCGTGGCTCTCTTTCCGCTGCCGAGAAGCAACGTCGTCGCAGTGAGAACCTGTGCTTGTATTGTGGTGGAGCAGGACACAAGGTGGCAGATTGTCCTATTAAAGCCAGGAACTTCAAGACGCGTGAAGTCGAAGCTGAAGTTCAGTCGGAAAACTCCAATGTCCACTTCGTCTAGGAGCCGCGAAGTTGGACGTAGGTGCAGGCTCCATTGGTGCTGCTCATACCATCCCGTCACTTAAGTTTCCTGTACACATTCATCTTAATAATCGAGAGCTCATGGAGTTTGCCTTGTTAGACACTGGTGCAAATGCATGCTTTCATGGATGACACGTTTGCAACTCAACATGGAATTTCGGTGGTGAAGTTGAAGCGTGCAGTTCCTGTAGAGGTGGCCGATGGGCGTCCTAATTGCTTCCGGTGCAGTTACCCATGCTACCGAACCTCTCTCCTGCAGGTATGGCACATTCAACTGTTCAATTTCCTTCAACTTGATCAAGACTCGGTCGACTCCCATCATTTTGGGCATGCCATGGTTCGTTGTTGCAAATCCAGATCGACTGGAGGTCTAGGACTCACGTTTTCCTCTCCAACTTCTAGGATCAATCCTGTACCTTCCTGCGTGCAGGATACATCCTTAGTATCTGAGGCAGTACAAGCTACAGGATTGACCGTACCTGTTCCTGTACCAGTGTTGAAGACTCCTCCTCGACAGGATTCACCTCATGGCAGTTCCTCAGCACATCCGCAGGCTCTCCCCACTCCTGATCCACCTCATGTTGATTCGTCAGCACATTCGCAGGCTTCTTCCACTCTTGCGCAACCACGGACTCCTGTACAGGATTCTTCCAATCCTGTACACTCACGGTGTCCTGTACAGGATTCTTCCAATCCTGTACACTCATCAACAACCACACAGGTTTTTTCCAATCCTGCTTCTTTCTGTTACCCTGCCTCTGTTCCATCCCCAAGATCCTTCCTCTTTTTCAGTCACAGCTCCCTCCTTCTCCTCTCCGAGTTCTTACCACTACCATGCATGAACTCGCCACTGATCCTGCCCCTTCCACCTTTTTGCTTTTCAAGTAACTCCTACGTCCTCTCTACCTTTCCTGTATCCGACTCCCCTGTTTTTTCTCTCTTCTCCTTCTCTTCTCCTCCCTACCATCCAAGTACCACGACTTTAAGGACGTTTTTGACAAGCACAAGGCTGCAGTTCTTCCTGTTCACAGGTCCTACGACTGTCCTATTGATCTTGCGGAAGGAAAGACTCCACCATTCGGACCGATCTATGCATTGTCACCCACAGAGTTGGAGGTTCTTCGTCAGTACATCGAGGACAACTTAGGATCCGGCTTCATTCGTCACTCAAAGTCCCCTGCAGGAGCTCCTATCTTCTTTGTCAAGAAGAAGGATGGGAGTTTACGTTTGGTGGTGGACTACAGGGGTTTGAATCAAGTCACCATTCGGAATCGGTACCGTTGCCATTGATCCCGGAACTTCTCGATCGGCTGCGAGGGGGGTGTTCACGAAGATCGACTTACGAGGAGCCTACAACCTTGTACGGATTCGTCCGGCGATGAGTGGAAGACTGCCTTTCGTACAAGGTATGGACATTTTGAGTACACGGTAATGCCTTTCGGCCTTACCAATGCCCCAGCTGTATTCCAACACATGGTGAACGACATTTTCCGTGACTTCTTGGACCAGTTTGTGGTGATCTACCTCGACGACATCTTGATTTTCTCCAAGGACCAGGCGGCACATGACAAGCATGTACGACTAGTTTTAGAGCGGCTTCGCGAGCATGGCCTGTACGCGAAGTTGGAGAAGTGTTTTTTCGATAGGGATTCGGTGGAGTTCTTGGGCTACATCGTCTCTCCTGCTGGCGTTTCCATGGACATGCACAAGGTGAAGACCATCGTGGAGTGGGAGAGGCCCAAGTCGGTACGAGATGTACAATGTTTCCTTGGCTTTGCAAACTTCTACAGGCGGTTCATACAGGACTTCTCCAAGCGTGTACTTCCACTCACAGAACTCACCAAGCGCACAGGACTTTTTTCTTGGTCCGACAAGGCGGAACACGCGTTCACAACACTCAAGGACGTTTTCACGACAGCTCCGATTTTAGCACATCCTGACCCTTCTCATCCTTTCTTCATTGAAGCAGATGCCTCGGATTTTGCAGTAGGATCCGTCCTATCGCAAGTTGGAGAGGACAAGTTGCTTCATCCTGTAGCTTTCACTCTCGTAAGTTCCTGTCGGCGGAGATCAACTACGAGATTCATGACAAGGAACTCAAGGCCATTGTGGATTCGTTTGAGGAGTGGCGGCATTTCCTGGAAGGTGCTGCACATCCTGTACAAGTTCTTACGGATCACAAGAACCTGGAGTACTTTCAAACGGCTCGGGTCCTCAGTCGGCGACAGGCTAGGTGGGCAGAGTTCCTATCACGTTTTGACTTCGTCATCGTCTACAGGCCCGGCTTTCGAATGGCAAGGCGGACGCATTGTCTAGGCGCTCTTACCTTGCACCAAGCCCGGGCGATCCTGCATTTGACGGTCAAAGGCAAGTGTTGTTGGGTCCTGATCGTTTCCGGCTTGCGGCATTGCAGGTTCATCAGGCTCCAGCAAATTCAACACTCCTACAGGACGTCCGTTCGCAGTTGCCTACAGACGACTTGGCAAAGAATGTGTTCTCACACATTCATCCTGACGTTGCAAGTTCCTCTTCCTCCAGTTCCCGTCCTGACTACAACCTGTTCACCATACAGGATGGACTCCTATACCGGGAAGGTCTCCTGTACGTTCCTGTTGGTATTTCCAGGACTCGCGTGGTACAGGATTGTCATGATACCCCGGCTACATGACATTTTGGTGTGGCCAAGACAGTGGAGTTGGTGACTCGCAACTATTGGTGGCCGGGTTACGAGGTTTTGTGGAGAGGTTTGTACGGAGTTGTGACACTTGTAGCAGGTCAAGATGCCTCATCATGCACCCTTTGGTCTTCTTCGTCCTCTTCCCGTTCCTTCTGCTCCTTGGAGATCCATTTCTATGGATTTCCTCACAGATCTTCCTCCTTCTCGTGGATTTGATGCAGTTCTTGTGGTTGTTGACCGTTTCACCAAGCAGGCTCATTTCCTACCCTGCAACAAGACAGCTACATGTCAGACAACTGCCGAGTTGGTGATCCGCGAGGTGTTCCGACATCATGGTCTTCCTGAGAGCATTGTTTCCGATCGAGGTCCACAATTCATGTCCAAGTTTTGGCGAGAGCTTCTTCGGAGTCTATAGGTCAAAGCGGATCTTTCTTCAGGATATCACCCACAAACCGATGGGCAGTCCGAACGCACAATTCAGACCTTAGAACAGTATCTTCGTTGCTTCATCAGTTACCAGCAGACAACTGGTTGGACCTCCTTCCAATGGCGGAGTTTGCCTACAACAACTCCATCCACGCATCTACAGGACAGACACCCTTCTTTGCTCTTACAGGCCACCATCCACGTTTTGACTTTGCTCCTCCTTCTCCTTCCCGCTCCTGCAGTACAGGATCGTCTTCAGCATCTTCGGCAGGTACAGGATGATCTCCAGGTTCATCTTCACAGGCACAGGAACGATACAAGCATCATGCTGATGCTCACCGACAGCCGGCACCTGCATACAAGATTGGTGATTCTTGTGTGGCTTCTTCGTCGACACATTCGCACCAACAGGCCTTCTTCTAAGTTGGATTTTCAACGATTGGGCCCTTATAGGATCGTGGCGGAGGTAAATCCTGTAGCTTTCCGACTCGAGTTACCATCCACGTGAAACTTCATCATGTGTTTCACACCTCTTTGTTGGAGCCGTATCATCCTTCGTTCTTCCCGGTCATGTTTCTTCTCCTCCCCCCTGTGGTCATTGACACGGAACCTGAGTACGAAGTCGCAGCCATCCTTGATTCGTCTTCATCGTCACCAACTCCAATACTTTGGATTGGAAAGGGTACCTGCCTACTGATCGCACTTGGGAACCTGCATCCAACTTACTCCATGCTTCTTCCAAGGTTGCTGCCTTCCATCGGCATTATCCTGCTAAACCAGGTCCAAGACTCGTGGAACTCGTCTTTAGGGAGGAGGTGCTGTCACGACCCGATACAGAATACAGGACATGGGTTGCAGGACTTTCCTACAGGATACAGAATACAGGACATGGGTTGCAGGACTTTCCTACAGGATTCCGGATACAGGATATGGGTTGCAGGATTTTCCTACAGGATATTCCTACCAGGATTCCGGACACAGGATTCGGTTGCAGGATATTCCTACAGAATATTCCTACAGGATATGCCACAGGATATGCCTAGAGGATAAGGGACATGTGGACTCATCTTAGCCTCTGCATGCATGCAATCACTTTTGCATGCATGCAACCACTTTTGCATGCATGCCTAGATTAGCTCTTGGAGTTGTGAGCATAAAAAGCTCCGACCTAATTGTTGTACAATCAGTTACTATAACACCAGTCTTACTACAATCAATCTTGTCTTGTCTTGTTTCCTGTCCTGTTCCTGGATCCTGTCCTGCTCCGGGATCTGTCCTGTTCCTGTTTTGCTCCCGGATCCTATCCTGTGCTTTCCTGTCTTGCTCCCGGATCCTATCCTGATCCTGTCTTGCTCCTAGATCCGTCATGTTCCTATTCCTGGTTCATGTCCTGCTCTTGGTCCTGTTCCTGAGTCAAGCCTTCATGTCCTTGGAATCCTGCTCTCTTCCTATTTCCTGGATCGTGGCTTGACAAAGACTATGGAATTCGTCTTTAGGGAGGAGGTGCTATCATGACCCGATACAGAATACATGATTCCAGATACATGATACAGGATATAGGATATGCCTGCAGGATATTCCTACAGGATATGCCTACATGATATGCTATAAGTGCAACCACTTTTAGCACTCATGCCTAGATTAGCTCTTGGAGTTGTGAGCATAAAAGCTTCGACTTAATTGTATACAGTCAGTTACTATCAACACCAATCTTTCTACGATCAATCTTATCTTGTTTGTTCTTGTCTTGCTCCTTGCTTTGTTCTCTCCTTGTCTTGCTCCTGGATCCTGTCCTGCTCATGTCTCACTCTTGGATCCTGTCCTGCTCCTGTCTTGCTCTTGGATCATGTGTTACTCATGACTCTTGAGTTCCTGGTTCATGTCCTACATCTTGTCTTACTCCTAAGTTCCTAGTTCCTGTCCTGCTCCTTGTCCTACTCCTGACTCCCGAGTTCCTGGTTCATGTCGCTCTTGAGTCAAGCTTCTTGTTCTTGGAATCTTGCTCTCTTCCTTGTTCCTAGATCGTGGCTTGACAGAGTGTTTTGCAATCTCCACATCCTTAAAATGAGTATTTCATATGTTGTTGAAGGTACTAGTGCAAATTGCTTGGAGCCCCATCAAACTGAGGCACTTGTTCACATGTTCACACAACTTCAATTGAGTGTAGATTGAAGGCAAAACCTTGAGATTTTCACTGACCCTTGCATTTGTGATTCGGCATTTTGAGGGCATCCTGTCTGTATTTGCTTCCACAAAAGCTTTTGAGTATCTCTATGGCTGCCATAATGTGAGAGCGGGTTTTGACCAAGCAAGTGTTCCCATGTACTAAGGTTCGCGCTCCATATAACCACTCATCCATCTGACGGTAGAACGTGGTCTTTGGGATTTTGTAGATATTGTACCAAGCTTTGAAGCAGATGGCCACCTTATTAAATACCATGGATGTACTCTGATAACCTGTGTCCGATTCCATTCCATCAATACACCCAGTTAGTGCAGCATATACAAACTCCTGCCTTTTGCTTTTGGTGAGCATACAAAAGACATGTCTATATTGGGTAATTTCATTTCCGGTCTGCCATCTGACAACACTTCTTCTTGCAGCAGTCAATCGTGGAAATGCTCGTAACACTTTTGGAAGATGTAGGATCCATCTTGACCCCTTGCTGAAACTTGCAGGGGAAAGATTGGCAACCCATGAATCGTCTTTTTCTTACAATAGGACCAACGCAAGGAACGTCTTCAAATATGGGTTGTTCTTCTCGGTTGTTATTATTGAAATCTAACCCAGAATATGTTGAACCATCTTGCCATCTTAATTTAGATGTTTGCCACCTCATGAGGGATCTAGGATGCAATGTGCCATTAGGTGAAACCTCTGTCACAACTACACCCACAAAGTCGGCCCCTAGTTTCTCTTTTGACACTACTATTGGATTTATAGCTGTGATGATGCCTCTCCCAACCTCAATCTCATTAAGAAAGAGAATCACCTCATCCATCACAGCAGGCAAGCCATCATCTGGTGAACTCGTGCTATTATTTGTTTGTGACTCTGCATATTCTGTGTCAGCCTTGACTTCATCTAAATTTCATAATACAGGAGAACCCTCCTCAAATTCCATTCCCAAAACTTCAACATGCTTGTAAATGGTGTTCACCCATACGTACACACAGATCCTTGGGTAATATTGTGACATGATGCATTATCATTTGAACTTCCACAGTTCCAGTGCCAACTACTCGTTGTTCCGAAGAAGACATACTTTATCTTCAATATTAAACATATTGTCTTGTACATAAATAATTGTGTTATTTATGATATCTGTTTATGCAATATTTCAAAGAAATCTGAACTACAGTTGCTTAATAATATGCATGTGCAATAATACATAATTATGTATAGGAATAATATCTCATGCTTGATTAATACAACTGATGGGCGGGATTAATCTCGCCCACGACTCTCTCCAACGAGGAACGGTGGGCGGGATTAATCCCGCCACCGACTCTACCCTTCAGAGAGAGTTGGCGGGATTAATCCCGCCGCGGACTCTTTCCGATGAGGAAGAAGCAGTGGGATTAATCCCGCCGCAACTCCCTCCGACTAGGAAGAGGCGGCGGATTAATCCCGCCGCAACTCCCTCTGACTAGGAAGAGGCGGCAGGATTAATCCTGCCGTGGACTCCCTTCGACGAGGAAGAGGCAGCGGGATTAATCCCGCCGAAACACCCTTCCATAAGGAAGAGTTGGCGGATTAATTCCGCCCACAACTCTCTCCAAAGTTATAATTTTAAAGAGATCTCAAGGAGGTGGCGGATTAATCCCGCTAATACTTTTCTGCGTCTGAAACTGATCGGCAAGATAAATCCTGCCCACAAATCTTTAAATTAGGGAAGTGGTGGCGAGATTAATTCTGCCACCCCTTCTCTGCCTCCTAGAATGGTTGGTGGGATTAATCCTGCCGATAACTCTTTCTAATAAATTCAAGTAACTCTTTATCAGTTAAAAGAGTTATCGACGGGATTAACAAAGCATTGCCCGGACTAATTCTGCCATAATTATCAAAGAGATGGTGGCGGGATTAATATCACCACCTCTTCTAAAAGGCGAAAAAGAAATGGCCGGATTAATTCCGCCGCCCGGCTAACCGAGCATATTAAGTTAGAAGGATGTTTAAACGGGATAAATCCTTAATGGAATATAATGTAATCCTAATGCATTCCTAAACCTTAAATTCTAATATTAAAAGAGAATGTAAGAGAATGAATCTTTATAAGTATATTAAATTTGTTTACAATATTTACTTGTAAACAACACTGAAGGCGTCGTGCTTTTCTATAAACAATAGCACCTAATTTAATGTCGTTCATGAGTTAATCACTATCAAGAAAAAAAAAGATTTGAAGAGTGAAAAATTATAGAAATGAAGAAACCCTTGCCGGAGAAAGAATCAAATCTGAATTTAAGTGGGAAATTAAATGCATTTTCAAATTTATATGTTAGACCGACAATACTTATGTCAAAAATTCAAATTTTTTGAAAAGAACAGAAAATTAAATTTAAGATAAGTTGACACAAATAACTGACACTCTGACATATATACTCTCCAATTTCAATGAATTTAATAAAATTGTATTTAATGTGATTCAAGTGATTCAAGCTGTTGAATATTACAAAATTTTAGTAATTATTCTACATTCTTAATATTCAAGTATATTAAAGTTATATTATATATATATAATATATATATATATATATATATATATTATATATATATAACAATAAATAAATTGATATATTATTATGTATCATTTAAAATATATTCATAATCTGTTTATTAATATTATTTTCTTAATTACTCGAGTAATTAATTTACATTTCCTACTAAATGGGATATTCTTTATTATTTCTTAATATTCAAAGAATATTCCAATATTAAACCTGATTATCATAATTAAATAGTCTTTTCTTAATTATTTCAGTAATTATTCTACATTTGTATATATTAATGGGATTTTCTCAATTAATTTCTTATTATTTCAAGAATATTCCTATGTTAAACCTTATTATCAATATTAATTAATATATTATTAAATTATATATGACTATATATATTCTTTATATTTTCTTATTATTCAAAGAATATTCCAATATTAAACATAATTATCATAATTAATTTAGTTAATTATTTCAGTACTTGATCTACATTTATATATTAATGGGATTTTCTCAATTAATTTCTTATTATTTCAAGAATATTCCAATGTTAAACCTTATTATCAATATTAAATTAATATATATTATTAAAATTATATATGGCTATATATTAGATAAAATCATATATTATTATGTATAATTTAAAATATGTTCATAGTGTGTTTATTAATTTTTTTTTCTTAATTATTCGATGTTTATTTTGCACACATATATAAACACAATCATAAATTTATATACATGTGCACACGCATTAGAAGCACTTACAAAGACACATATGCACACATATGCACAAGCCAATGAGTGGACAATAATATAGATAAAGCATCTAGCTTTATATTTATGATATAGAGTTTAAAAACCAAAACCAAATATTTATAGTTACACACACTCTACACTGGGACTTACATATGTTTAGTGTTTAGAGTAAATAATTAGAAAATGTGCATGCATTTAGTTTATATTAGTATAAAGATTTATACTAATATAATATATGTACTATATAAAATTTTATAATAAAATACTTGCATTGGGTTAAACCCTAAACCAAACTGGAGAAATATGTTACTTTTTATTGAAAACATTATGTTAACGCATGTATGATCTTTATGTACTCAGTGTGTATGTAACACATTGAATTTACACATGTAATATGTATGTATGTCTATGTATATGTATATGTGTATTAATATATGATTTTAATTTGTTAACACTCTCTCTCTCTCATACATACACACCATGCATGATCCATAATATGTAATGTCTTCTTCTCTCATACATCATACATACACACCATGCATGATCCATATTAATATGTACTATCTCTCTTCTCTCAAACATACACACCATGCATGATTCATAATATATAGTCTGTCTCTCTTATCTTAGACATTAATAATATTATAATATTATGTACTAATATGTATGTATGTCTATGTGCATAATATTATGTGTGTATATATGTATTGCTACACGTGAAAATTTAACACTCTCATGGACATACACATGTTAAACCCCTGCATGATTTATATTTTTGAGGTGTATGTGATACACCCACGCACACGCACACGCACACAAATTTAAAATTATGATAATATAATGAAAGAATATTGTTTAGAGTAAATTTAAATTTTATTTTTTTTAGGGTTTAAGTATATTCTTGGAAGAAATATTTGATTAGGGTTAATATATATTCTATTCCTTTTAGGTTTTAAGTATATTCTTAGGATTTTAAGAAGAAAGGTGGTGGAGGCAGCGGCTGTGAAATCTCCTCTCTCTCACACACAGGTGAGATCTCTCTCTCTCACGCACACTCCTGTGTTTTATTTATTTATTTTTATTACATATACATTTATATGTGTGTATCTTAATAATAAAATTTATTTATCTATCTCTCGCACACACACGCACACTTCTGTATATATATATATATATATATATGTGTGGTGTGTGTGTTGTGTTTTTTCTGTATGATTTTATTTGTTTCGCTCACACACGTATACACACGATATAACATACACACACACTCCTATACATATACATACATACATACATACATACATATACACACACACACAACACACACACACACATATATTGTGTATTTATAATTTTATTAATTTATTAATTTTATCTCTCGCACACACACGCACACTCTTGTATATATATATGTGTGTGTTGTTTTCTATATGATTTTATTTGTTTCACTCACACGTGCATACACACGATATACATATACACATATATATATACCTATACATATATACATACATATATTATGTGTACCAGTATATGTATAATTTTATTTATTTATCTATCTCTCGCACACCACGCACACACATGATATACATATCCATATATATATATACATATATAATATATATATGTGTTTGTATCTATATAATCTTATTATTTTTCTGTCTCTAGCACATACGCATACATATATATATGTGACCAAAGGGCGGTGAGATTCCCGCTGCTCATCTGTTACCCTCATGAGCGGCGAGATTAATCCCGCCGCCCAAGCCCTTCATGCAAGTCATGAGCGGAGGGATTAATCTTGCCGCCCTTCACGCAGGCTATTTGGTTAGCCTCATGAGCGGCAGGATTAATCTCGCTGCCCATGAGGCTAATCAAAGAGCAGCGGGATTAATCTCGCTGCCCATGGCTTGCGTGAAGGGCCTAGGCACCGGGATTAATCCCGCGCACACCCATGCCTTGTGTGGAAGGCGGTGGGATTAATCCCACCACTCATGGCCTGCGTGAAGGGCCTGGGTGGCAGGATTAATCCTGCCTCCCATGGCCTGCATGAAGAGCCTAGTCGGCGGGATTAATCCCTCCGCACGTCTAGGCCTTGCGCAGAAGGCGACGGGATTAATCCCTGCACGCCCATGCCCTATGCGGAGGGCAACGAGATTAATCTCGCTGCCCATGACCTGCGTGAAAGGCCTGGGCAGCGGGATTAATCCCGCCCCACCCATCCCTTCTCAGAGGGCGGGGGATTAATCCCGCCACCCATATATATGTGTCTGTGCGCATGATTTACGAGAGGGCGGCGGGATTAATCTCGTCGACCCTTCTATGCCTGGTGGCGGGATTAATCCCGCCAACCGCCTTAATCCATATGAGAGTGTCGTGGGCGGGATTAATCTCGCCCACCAGGCATGGAAGGGGTGGTAGTATTAATCCCGCCACCCTTTTCTTTTTCCTCCATTGGTGAGTCGAATCAATCCCGACCACCTCTGTCTGAGATGGAAAAGGGTTAGTGCATACCAATTAAGGGGACTGAGAAGGGTGACGAGATTAATTCCACCATCCCTTCCATGGTGGGCAAGATTAATCCCGCCACCCTTTTCTTTCTCCTGATGAATGTGCCAAATAAATACCGACCAGTTTTCTCTGAAGCCAATGATGGGATTAATCCCGCACACCCATTCAGGGGATCGAGAAGGGTGGTGAGATTAATCCCGCCCACTCTTTCAGGAGGCATAAAAGGTTTGGTGAGATAAATCCCGCCCTACCTTCCATGTGAATATATATGTGTATTAGTATATAAAGTTGCATATCTCATTTATTTACTTTTATCATTTTACCATATGTGAAACTGTCCAAAGCTCACGTTTGTGGTGGTTCTAAAACGAAATGTTATTTGTCTTTTGCACTATCACAAAGGTGAGTTTTGGACAGTTAATCCCGTCCACTTCTGTCTGAAACAAAGCAGGGTGTATGTGAATTTATCATGTATTATTTTTGTATATTTGGGTTTATACAAGTGTGTGTGCGTTTTTATATGATTTGTATTCATAGTGTATTATTGTGCAGAAGGACAATTTGATCAAACAAGGAGATTCAGTCATTAGTATGGAGTTGTCGTCAAATTCTGGGTAAGAATTAAAAAATGTTATACTCGGATATGTGTTTGAAGAACTAATCATTTTTGTATTCAGATGTGGAATTAAGGTGATATTGAAGACGAGAGCAGGAGAAGAGATGGGCAGGGGGATTCTAGAATCAACTTGGCCATATTTCAAAATAAATAAGAAGCGCATTGGAGCAATCATGGTTGCTGTCAAACTAACCTCTGTCACATCGCATGGACAAGCAAAACAATGGAAAGTAATTTACTAGTCAAGCATCCGAAAGTAGTCTGCAAACCCAGATTGGATGATGCTCAACACATATGCCTTGTTCCATCCAATGTCACGTTCTCGGATCCAGAGGTCGCCAGTTACAACATTAATCTCGGGTGGTCTTGTCGACTTGTGGATAATGACAGTTTCACTAATGATGTTGATCGTGGAGTTCTTCTCAACTCAACAAAAGCCCATCTATGGAGGGAATCCAATTAGATGTCTACTTCGAAGATTTTCATACTCATCGAGTAAGTGTATTCTTAGCAGAGATTGCTTCACAATATAGAACATTCACAAGTGGAGCAATCGTCCCTCTTCACATTGAAGAAGAACACAACGACATCATTAGGAGATTGAGAGGGGCTCAGTCCCAAATTCTTTACAGATCACGTTCAATTTGCCTAGGAATTTTTGGAAGTTGGAAGAGTGTCTGAGAACATTAGAACAGCTGCAGTTGAGGATTACACATGTTGATTCGGATCGTAAAAGAAAATCATCAGTCGTTTTGTCAGCTGCACCTGTGGCATCCCATGCTGCAATAAGCCACAAGGAAATGATGATGGATGATAAAATTTATGAGTGTAGGGTTAAGTATGTAGCGTCAACCCAAACTTCAATTACAGGCCACTTAACCAGGAACGTGTAGCTGAGCTCATGGAGAAGATGAAGGACGACAATTCTTACACTGTTCCACATAATGTTTTTTGTGCCCATACTATGAAAGAAAAAAGGTGCTGACAAAGTGTGGGTGACAACACCAGAATAAATCATGAAGATTTAAACGGAGAATAGAAAATCAAGTACTACATCATTAGTAGCAAGCACATAATAACGCAGCCCAACGTCTTCTCGATGAACACAACAAAAAATGATGACAACAAAACTTTCCAAGCATACCCGTGAAAAGCTGACAAAAAGATCGTTTTAGCTAAGCCGAATCTCACAATCGAGCAACCATAAGTTATCGCGGAATGGGACGCTGCTGACACCAACCACTACAACAACAAAATATGGGAGAAGTTCAAACACATGCAAGCCATGTGAGAACATCTTGGGTGACCAGAAAGAGCTACTGCAGGGAATACACAATGTGCGATGTACTGGGTAAGTAAATTGTCTGGGCAGGATTTATCTCACTGATATAAATCTGTCTCTTTTTTTCAGAGAGTTGAAGAAATTGTAGTAATTGATTTTGCCCAGGTGGGCGGGAAGGAAACATTCTTTTGATGATGTTGATTTCTTATCCAAGGATAAGATCTTTGCCAAATGGTTGGGGATTATAAATCCTTTTCAAAAAGAACACTGAAGAAGAAGCAAACAAGTGAAGGGGAGCGCTCAGAGAAGTCTGCAAAGAAACCTAATAAGATGCCAAAGGCTAAGTCTGTTCAATCTACAAAGGTGTAAACAACGATTTCAAGCTCACATGGTTGAAGCCTTTAAATGGAACAACGATGGAGGAGATGGAAGTTTTGGCTAATTTAGTGATTGATGGCAAACTATAAATTAACAACAGCAGCCCCACCTCTCATTTTCATGTCAAGGCAATGGAGTTGAAGACACAGGCACTTCAAGGAGTGGTTGGGAATACACTACCACAAACTGGGTTGGACCTCGGCCTCAACATACGAAGAGGTCAGCAAATATTTGCATGTGACAAACAATGATATGCTTGTCTAATGGGTGAATCAATTGGAAGATCTGGGCAAGAATCTATTGCACGCCAATGCCAAAAAGAGAACATTGCGATGACGCCTTCTTTTATGGCAGTCCTTCAACAGTGGAGAACTGAGTTGAACCTTATAAAGGAGGATGTACGAATCACGACAAGCCCTACAATGTTTGTTGTTGGATTTAGAGACTTTATGGGTAACATCACTGCTTGTAGGAAACTGTTTCAATTGTTCATGATGGATCAACAGGTGTCAAAAAATCCTTTGACAAATAAAACACTAGAGGATTTGGTGGAGAAACTTAGCCATGCAAGCATGTACAAAGAAGGTATTTATTATTGAATTCATGCTTGCACTCTTCACTGATACCTACGTTTTCAGGTATTTATTTCTTGATTCTTGCTTATGTCACTGATACTTTTGCCTTCACCTTCGCCAAGAAGAATAAACATCGTTGGACAGAATTTTATATGAACATGTTGATCCCAAGTGCATTGTTAGGAATGCGCCAAACAATTTTAAACTTCCAAATGACTGGCCAGGCATCTGTTTGCACTCCAACGGGCATGAACCTCCATCTGATACACCATAACTGAGAGGGACATATTCGGCAATGTACGTTATCCAAACATCACAAGTCAAGCGGCACAAATCATCGTCAACTTGATCAAGGGTCCTCACAGTGATGCATGGGTTTTTGACTACTACACTAGGGGGTCCGTCTTGAAGGAGTGTTACCTTCGGATACATGTGTGTTTGCGTTGAAAAGGATAAGACCATGGTTGAGGACCTGAACAAGTGGATAGAGAGGTTCTCAACTGACTACCCCAACAAACCCATACAAGAATATTTAGGGAAAGTTCCCTCCTGAGAAGTGCGATAGCTTTGAAGACGAATTGTTCAATGTCGAGTCTGAGGACGAACTTCAATCAGATATTAGACCGGAAGTTATCTTGAGGAGTACAAACATTCACATACTCCATTACCCATGGAAACATCAACAGAAGATACGGAAGATCATGAACCATCTCACAAGCGGCTTAGACCTTCTTCGCCTCACTCAGAAGGTAATAGCGAAGAAGAATTGTTAATGAGTTCTTAGAGTGATGAATAGTTGTAAATGAGTGTAACATAAGGCATTTTTGTATATTTCGTTTATATTTGTACAGAAAATAAATTCTCAAGGATTAATGAAGCTTTTAGTTCAAACATGGGTCACACATTAACAAGGTAAATAATATACCTTGATAATTATAAGGTCAGCTAACTATCATTTTGCAGATGTAATGAAACAGTTGAGAACATGGATTTTCAGCATTGCCATGAGGTAAGAGAGGGGTTTGGCAAAATTTCTTGTGCCACATGTCAGAATGACAGAGTTCATGCAGGAAATGGATAATAATGCAGCTCAAAACATCGTTACCATGGGGACTTCAGTTTTTTCATCACCATTTCTATTGGCTTCAGTTCCGAAATCACTTTCTTCAGCGCCTGCAATATCTGAATCTTGTAAGGATGATGTACAATTAAATGATAAAGGGATAGGCAACGATATAGTGTCAACAGATAAATGTGAAAGGGAGCAAACAAGTGAGTTGCAAAGCATTCAAGAGGCAACGCTACCATGTTACCATGGCCATATTGTGTTGTTGGATGTCAATGGTGTTCTGCTTCATCGACAAAGGCCCAGGATAGAAAAAAGAAATCAAACAAGGAGATTTCATTCCTTGTCATGGTAAATTTCGATATGATATTATTTTTCGTCCAGGGTTGAACCGTCTCTTTCAAAAGCTTAAGGAGATGGGTGCACTTGTGGGATTTGGTCATGCATGCAGATTCATAATTACACCGCTGTTGAATTTGCTTAAGAAACATTGTAGTGTTGCAGAAGAGGTGATTCGTAAAGATTGGATTTTTGACCAGCGAATATGTTATAAACCTCTCGAATTTCACAATATAAGAAAGGAAAGCAAGCCATACTTCTTCAAGAATGAAAGATTAATTGGGCTTCATGGGAGATCAGTCGCTTAAGGATAATAAGAACACACATATCTTAGTGGACGACTCTCCTCAGAAGGCTATGCTCAACCAAAACATTGCTTGTATTCATCCAATCACTTTCGACCATATTCTGATACCAATACCATGGATGAGCTAGTGAACTACTTGGATACGTGCCTCAGAAAGAAGAATCTCGAAAACTTTTGTGAGCAGTATCCACCGTATATCAAACATTTCCTGAAGCTTTTCTTTCTCGTGATTTTGAGTTTTATAAAATGAAGGATAGCAACCGGGCTTTATAATATTATTCTTAAGGAACGTCATTTTTTAGATGAGCCTTTATGCAGACCTGTCTTATTACATCTTATGTATTAACAAGGATGGCAACTCCCAATTGCATTCGTGAGAGTGTGGTAACAACATCAAGATATTGACCAAAATGATTTGATTAATCCGGAGAGTGATGATTTAGACAAAATGAGGAGATTTCTTGTATGGTTAGGAAGAAAGTATTTATAAAAAATTAACATGTTGATAAGAAAATGATTTCATTTGTAATTATGTTTATAGTATTTTTTTAATTATTGTAAACTATTTTTAGAAAATAATATGAATATTCTAAGATATTTTAGGAATATTCCTTACTAAGTAAGGTTATTGAAGGATTAATTTTTAATTAATTACTATTATAATAATTAATTAATAATTAAAACTTAAGTATTAATTAGTAATTTATTTTATATTCCATTTTCACGTATCATGCCCATTTTAGTTACAATGTGCATAATACTAGGAATCCTAACAAAACTTGTGTACCAAATGTATTAACATTCCATATAAGGATAGCAAAGAACACTATTGAATGTATATACGACATATATGTGCTTATGTATGCACTTGAGACCTCACGAAGATGTTTAAAACAATGAATAACATGATGAATTCATAAGAGGTTTATACCAAATATTATTGAATGAAATTATTGAAATAACACTGTGGTTAATAATAAAACATGTATACATGTTCCATATTTATGTAAGCACAATATACCTTAAATCGATGAAATCACATTAATGTATACAAGAAATACAGAACAATACTAATATTTTGTTGAACTTACAGGGATTACTATTGTACGAGTGCATTTAAATGAATATATGTTGTACATCTTCATATAAAGAAGATATATATTTATATTGATGGTGTGACCATATTATTTGTTAAAATAGAGATATTCTAAGGAATTGCTTATAGGGAATTTTGCACAAACATAGGATACTCATTTGAATGTTATGCTTTTCAATGGCATCTATGTGTGGGTTTTTAAAGATTTGCAAAACATGAAAAAAATTAATAGTTGGACAGGGCTATTAAAGAGATAACTTAATAATTTGTGTAATATATTTTTCATAGGGAATAATCTGCATGTGCATTATGAAATTGTAATCAAATGCAAAAATCATACCTCTTTCTTAAAAAGCAAATCATCATGGAGTTTTGGATGGATAATGTCTTGTCCATAGCAAATCAGTACCATTAGCTATATGTACCAAGGTCAGGAATAAGAAGAGGAAAATAAAGAGTGAAAGCATTCTAGAGGAGAATGTTTTAATGATGTCAAATGGTGAAAGAACCTCAAAGGGAAGAAGGGGCACTTCCGAATGAGGAATGATGGAGTGGGAATGGAGGAAATGAATGAGAACCCTAATGAATGGTTGACATGTCACTTCTACTGTAGTCATCAACCATTTCTAGTAATGCCACATTAGTATTTCATGTAGTATTTACACTATTGATAGTTGTGCACTGTGCATTCGACTATTCTTAGAAATTAATGCATGTCCATCAGCCCACCAATATTTAATGCATCGTGTGTACACGAGAGAATGATGCAGCATATGCCTCTAATTTAATATAAATATTGTGATAGGACATTTTATCTCTTCCTCATTGGTTGCATCTCAGAACTCCAATGAGTCATAGAAAATAATAAGTATACAATCCAAGAAATAAATAAAATATTAATTTTATTAATTGTACATGTGTGATCATGTCATCATTTGTCTTTGGACATAGCTGTCACATCTGACATAATTGTTGACATGATAATAAATGATATAGTCCACATCAGACGAGAGACATGTCCACATGTACAATTGCACAATCAGCATTGTGTTTTCTCACATATTATTTGGATATGACAAAATGTTTCTAAACAACCCCTAACCACCAATGAGATTTCCACTAATGGTTATGTCGGATGTGATGTCAATGTTCAACCCCAACATGTAATGGTTATGTCGGATGTGACGTCAATGTTCAATCCCGACATGGGTTCTACTGAGGTAGGGTTGCTTAACCTAATCACTTTCCCATGCAAGCTTAACAATTGAAGTTAACAAGATGCACACTTACACTTTGTATTATGAGAATGGGGCACCCGTTTAGTTCCCTTACAAAACAATCACCAATAATTCCTTTGCAAGAGATCCTACTTCGTGAAGGTAGTGTTCATGTGGAGTTCATATATAGGAATGACATCAATTCTATTGAAAAAATGTATTTGCACAACAATATACCTTCAGGATTTGATGGCGAACATAGGCTCCCCATAAACATCTTTATGCATCCCATTTTTCTAAAACCTTAGACCAAAAATTTCCAACATCCCAAATGTGATTGTTTCGATTGTAGAGGGCAATGGGGCAATTGAGTTCATGGCTTCTGCAAGCATTGATTCACAACTTCTCTCTATATCAAAATGGCTTTGGCTTCTCCAAGTTATGTATCAATTTGCACAGTTTTGATGTGCGAAAGGTTCTAGTTTTACCAAGCTCATACAATGACAATTTTTACATGGAGCTCCTGCATGCTGAGATTTTAGACAATGAGGGAATATATGGCAAATTGGATTCACACAACTGGTGCAAAAAGAAAGTCAATCACAATTTCAAGGTGGAACCACAAGGTCACATACACCTTCTACAACGAATATCTACACTGCATGAATGAAGATTACAAAATCGTCAAGAAAGTTAATCAGGGAGAGGGATTTAAAGGGAGACATACAAAACTGAGTTTGAAGGGATTCCCTTGATTCCCCCCCCAAGTCAGCCAACGAGCAGTGGGTAGGAAGTGCCATCATTAAAAGACACCACCCATGTGCATATAGAAATGTACTAAATATATTACTCCATCCCTCTCTTTGAACATGGAAGAGGCTAGGTAGTAGTTCACATGGGTGAGCACATGCACCCTTTTGACAAAGGAGTGGACTTTTTATCACTTCACAAAGGTAGGCAAAAGGCTAAGGAGTTTGCAAGGACTAGCGCTTCTGCGACACCCAAACGAATCCAGCTACAGATCATGAAGGGGCATGTCCTCAACTCTTTGATGGGTTAGGAGAGAGACAATCCATTATAGGAAGAGAGTTCAATGAA
>PUQB01001368.1:0-21462 GCA_003024785.1 Selaginella tamariscina
TATATGTATGTTCTTCATTTATCTATCAAGCCACATATATTTACCTATCAATGTACACACACACGCACACACACAGATATATATATATATATATATATATATATATATATAGAGAGAGAGAGAGAGAGAGAGAGAGAGAGAGATGTAATATTTAACTTACTTCAATATGGCGAGAACCATCTTTATCACAGCTGCTAATGCTACCAATGAGATTGTATGTGAGAAACCATCTCTTTCCTTCAACTCTTTCTGTGGATCCTGGTTGAAATGCCTCCTGCATATTCATCTGATGCGAAGAATATGCCGCTCTAACCTTCCCTGATAAAAAAAATTGTATACCCATACATCTATATACAACAATCTATATATATATTTGTACGAACATTTAATATTAAATTTAAACATACCGATAAAAGATATATATGAATAAAAATCATAGACAGCCACAGACGCAAATATCACGTTTGATATAGTATGTAAGATATCTATATATACTTATACAAGGGACACGCGTGCATCTCTCTCCACACACACACACACACACATATATATACAAACCATGAGACAGGAACAGAATGATATTAAATATACAAATGCAATAGACTGGCCTACAGAATTGATGTGGTGTAGGGAGAGAATTTATACATTTTACATACTAATTATATATTGGAAATAGTTAGCTTCATTCATGCTCATATAATATCTTAAACATACATGTATAGAAATTTCATAGCACAGTAAACTTGTATTGCACAGTTCTTTTTGTACCTTGTAAGTATACATTCATACACAACACACACACACACACACACACACACACATATAGCTGATAGCATAATTGGAGTTATTTTACCTTCTTTTTTATCATAAACTTGATTCAACGGCAAACCCTTGGCACTAAACTCTTCCTCTTCATCACTCCCATCGTTATTTTTTCACCATCTTCACTATCTGTGTCCTGGCTTCCAAGCTCTATAGACCGTCCACGTCCCTCAGAGCCTTCCTCGTCTTCAAACTTGTGAAGCTCCTATAATATGTATATCTAATTATATATACAAACAAGATATGTGTACATACATACATATTAAGCAATCAATAACACGCACATACACATATTCACACAAATATATACAATATGCATATAAAGGCCTAAAGGTTTCAGCTATTACGTACACAGAACGTATATGCCTCACCTTCATTTACTTGGGCACGAAACAGGCAACAATATACAACAATAGAGAGTTTAGACATTATAATTCACAAAATGATAAGCACAACATGATGGTACAAATCAGTTTTAGGATTATGTGTATATTATATCTTTGGAATACAGAAGGCAGGCAGATATGCATAGATATCCTATTGAGCAATAAGTGTCTAAATATAGATTTACGACAATAAGTCGTATAACATACCCACACAGACGCACGCACGCTCACGTACACACAACAATAATACCTCAAAATTTGTAGCAGAAAAGTGCGAGGACTTCACACAAATTGTAGGAGATACCATGTGCGGAGGAATAACAGATTCCCATACAGTAAATTTCCCCTCCATTGTTACTACTGCTAGAGCATTTTCAACAGGTTTCCACGCTATAGAACACACGGGATAATCAAACATAATCCCGTCCATATCTTCCTGTGACATACAATTAAAAAAAACAGACATTAGAAATATATTGTATAATTATATTAATAAACATTAATCTACGTGTTAGCTAGATGTAGTGTATCAGTTGGGCTGCATTTTTATACATGCTGCAGATCACTTTCTTTTTTTGTTATAAACTAGACGTGTGTGTGTGTGAGCGCACGTGTGAGCATGTGATACCTTCTTTTCGACATCCCACAGGACTATTTGAATATCACGACCTACGGTAGCCAGATATTTACCGTTGATAGACCAGGCTAAAGTGCAAATCTCGCTCGTATGACCACCTTTGAAGCTGCATATCTCTGCATAAATTTGATTTGCTAGAGTTCTATGTGATGCTTTATTTTATAGTTTAATCGTTTAGAAATGAACATTATATCATAATTATGCTAAAGTTAATGAAATAAAATAAAACTCACCTTCTGCAGTGTCTCTGTCGAGAAGTAACACGTCATTCTTGCGGCCCGGAACTGCAAAAGCATATATATTATAAAGCACATGTATATGTGTATAGTGGTTGAAGGTCCGATATATATGGATATGTACGTATATACATGTCACCCCTTTCTGTATATAATATTCTGTACATATGTCTATATCCAGTCCATTATACATGTATATGCACGCAGTCTCTGCATAGAGTGTCTGTTTGTGTATATTATAGTAATACCGGCTAACAAATTCCGATCAGGATGCCATGCAACTGTATTGCTGCTTTCGGAATCCACGTCTACAGATGGTGCAAGGTGATGGAGAGTATGGAGGCTTTTACCAGAAGAAATTAACCAGAAAATCACCTTCCTTCGCTGTATAATACAACTATATATGCTACTTATATGTAGTATGTATACAATGCATCTTGTGATATACTATATACATACATTTGTATCGACTGCTTTAATATAAAGGTTTTACATAATAACAACTACTATAATATTTTGCTGCTCATTATATACTGCTCAAGTGCACATGACTACATAATGCTACTATATACACAGACACGCACACACTCACACACACGACTCTCTCTTTCTCACACACACACACAGACCAAGCCCGTGAGCACATACCTGTCAACTGATGCTAAGTACTCGTTTTTTGGATCAAAAGAAAGGCTTGTAACGGGTGAATTATGGCCTTTGAGTATTCGGGCAATAGAGTTATCTGCCATTGTTATTAGTTTGATTCCTTCGTCATCACCAGCTGCTGCTAATAACCCCCCTGTTATACTGAACGCCAAAGATCGTATTGGCAACGTGAATCTCGTCACAGTGCTTTGGAAAACTCCACCTGAAAATATATATTAGTTAAAGTATGTTTTATTAACATATATCATATAAGCATCCAATAAAACGCTAGTTAACAGCTTTGTGTGTGTAGAGAGCATACATATCTATGTCAACGGTTGGGTTTAAACTTCATATGATGTTAGTTCAATTAATCGTATAGATCCCAGTGTGTATTTTGAACAAAAACATCTCAATATATGCATATAAACACTAAATTAGATGGTAATTACCTGGATAACTGTAGAGCTTCACGGAATGGTCCATTGAACCAGTGGCCAAGACGGAGCCATTTGGGGACATTGAGAGGCAAGTGGCGGCTACATTGTGAGGCTTGAGCGTGGTTACAACAGCAGATGCAACTGAGGGATCCCATGTATGTACAAGAACACGCCCATCTGCTCCTGCCGTGATCAAATGCTTGCCTGATTCGATGCATTTTAGTTCGGTGTACACACACACGCACAACGCTTGCCTGATCTATCCCATACTGCCGCCGCGCGCCCTTCCCTGTGCGCTTCCCGCAGCTGTAGCCTCGACTTCGCCATGGCTGCTATGACCCTAAGCCCTAGAAATCTGAAATGAAATGTGACATTTGGCGGGAAAATATGAAAGAGGATATTCTCGCATCCTTTCTGTAACTTCATTCTTCAATTAAAATTTAAACTTCTTATTTACATGCACTTATTTAAATTTATAATAAATTTCATTTTGCGTTTTGTATGCGTGCGCGTGCGTTCATGTGTGTAGAGAGAGAGTACCAATATATATTAGCAACACACACATATATAGCATAAGGAATCAATATTGGTGTCTCAGTCGATTAACCCTTTGATGACATACGTGCACACATCTATGTGTGTACACCTAATCGTAACAATAGATAAGTTAACCTAGATGCTAGGTATATATTTAAGTATCTTTTTAGTATATTCATATTAAATATATAAGAAACAATGTAGTGTAAGGAAATCTATCTAATTATCAATTTTATTTACTAAAGAAAATCTATCATGTATATAACTGTATTACTAGACAATAGTAACTTTATGTGTAACACACACTATGGAGATTGCATTTTGTGTCTCGGAGGCTCATATGCATTAATATATACATTATGTATACACATGCACTAGCTACACATTATGCATGTTTTACACACGCAAAACGTATCCTACATTATATGTATACACATAAAGTACAAGATGTGTATCTTATATACATATCTTACATATATAAGTATATACTAAGCTAGAATATACAATTTATATTAGTATCATATATAATTATTATTGGCTCTGTACGAGTATATAGCATAATTATATTGTATAAAATCGTTAACGTAATGCTTTTACAAACAAACTAGCTTGTATTTGTATGTACCGGAATGGATTCCAGCTATATATTAATTAGTTACATACAATATTATATAAATAAATAAAAATGGAAGTTTACTAAATTATATATAGTCATATATACAGATAATATTAATAGGTTAAAAATTAATTACCTGACATACCTCAGAATTATAATTTTATTTATTTCATTTTTCATGGACTTTATTTTTTAATAACAAAGTCCCCTCGATTATATTAATTTGTGTGTATATGTATATATACTATACATACTATGTACATGCAAAAATTATATGTAAATGTATCAAGTTGGAATTAAATAGAATAATAATAACATGTTTGATATATATATGCAAATTTATATGTATGGACGACACATGTTTATCTGATAATACACATAACACACAAACAAACACACGCATACTCTATATATATATATATATATATATATCCGGAACTAAAATAATATATATTGTAAACCATACATAACACATGTACATATAATGATAAATTGGTAAACAAATGTACATGTTTAAATACATATTCCTTCCTTTTTATTAACTTTAAGTACACACACAGTGATGTCTAACTTCCTAATGTATAACCATAGACAAAATAAACATATTATAGTATCGTGGTTATATTAATATTTTATATATGTGTATTATTCTGCAATCATAATAATGTATATGTGCACACCTTTGTGCATAGTGTTTGTTTGTAATGCATGCATATGGATACACATTATATGTTATATGTATTGAGCAATTAAATTAAAAAAATAAATTATTTTAATTATATAAAAAACTTATAAACACATATTAGCAGGGTACACACATTCGTTGGAATCTACTCTTGAGAAAAATATCAAGAGTTGTATAAAATATTAAGTTTACTGTTCCACATATTAATGTCAAACCTTGTATACGTTAAAATATATTGAGAATTTTAGGGTAAGAAAAATAAAAGAAGAACAATAATATCCTAGGAAAACTTAACTACAAACATTAAAAAAATAAATTTATGCACGTATATGCATATTAATATTTGAAACATTAATTAATATATAGTAAATCACTATATATAAAGGAATATAAATGAATTACATGTGTTTATAAACACACAAGAGTAATTAGTATTATAGCAAGAGTTAATTATAAATATTAAATTAAATATTATAATATTTCTTGGACATATCGATTATAATAAATTTCTTGGAAGCAATGGAATACCAAATAATTACAGTATTAAATATTTCAATAATTTGCTGCTAACATTTACAAGCACGCTTTTATTATTTCAATGCATATAGTTATGTTTAAATTTATATGTTTATAAAGGAATTTAAATTATTTTTTTTACGTATATGCATTATACACAAATAATAATAAATATATATATATATATATATATTATATATATATATATATATATATATTATATATATATATATATATATTTTATAAGAGCATAATATATATATGTGATTTATCTGCTTACATATTATTTTTCATTGAATATTTTAATCAAAATTAATATCTATGCAACTTTATAAAATAACTAATTAACCTAATAATATGAATGTATATTCCCTATGTCAGAATAAATTAATAATAGAGGAGAGTAGTTTATTTATCCCACCGGATATACATACTTAAAGTTAAGCATAGTTTAGCAACACTGGAGCTGTCCCTCAACGTTAGTAATGCAGTCATTCAGGTTCTGGTTTGCCGTAACAAAGTCCCCATTTGTTTCCTGCAGGATGCGGTTAAGGTGGTGCCCCTGTACTGGATGTTTGTACATGAGCCGGCAAACCCCGAACTCTTGCAACTCAGGCCCCCGTTCTTGTTCCCCACACAGTTGTTCACGTCGATTGAGGTCCCAACGAGCTGCCCGTTTGATTTCTTGCAGCTGGCTGACAGTGTTGTTCCCGAGGCCCTATGCCTTGGCATGATTTGGAGAAGTCACACGCTCCCTGCATTATACGTCATGTATATTATATTTGTGCGTGCGTGCGTGTGTGTGAGCTACTAAGTGACAAAACCAAGGATTAAATACGTATACGAGAGATATAAACCAAGGATTCTATAATACGTATACGAGAGATATAAACATATTGAATTTGCGCGCGTGCGCGTGTGTGTGAGAGAGAGAGGAGAGGGAGGAATCTAGTAAACTTGTAATATATATAGATGATGTGTATATACTATCACAGAGCATGGTAACTTCATATGTATAAGTAAATCAACAATAGACTTGGAAGAACGTCTTAATTACGGAACCAAACCAGGATGGTAGAGGAATGCAAACCAGGATGGTTCATGCACACGAAGAGGAATGCAAGACTTAAATTCTAGTAAAACTCATAAACACTTCAACTTACATAGCATTTAGAGATTAAAATCAACACGCAGACAGCCAGAAAAATACGAGTAATTGCCATTGCTTATAAATAACGTAAAACCTTACTTCGAATTTATACACGTCGAAAGACGGTATCTACAGTTTCTAGATTGTATTATTAAAAATTAATATATATATATATATATATAACATAAGAAATAAGAGTCGGGTCTAAACAAATGTTGATTTTCGCAGTGTAAGAAACAAATGACTCACTTGTCATTTATATGATAATGAAGTCTATTGAAATATTGCAACTGTACTGACACACACACACACGTTTATATACGATATGATATTACACATGCACGAGTCAAGTACGGATATACACACACAGATATATACATATACATACACATGCATACATAATAGTGATTGCACTTTGCATGTGTATATATACACATGCATAGATGTGTGTGTGTATATCCGTATTTGGACTCGTGCATGTGTATTATCATATTGCAACTGTACTGACACACACACTCGTTTATTATGATATGATATACACATGCACGAGTCCAAATACGGATACACACACACACATCTAGTGCATGTGTATATATGATATACACATAATTTTGCCGACTAAGTGTCAGACTCTCTCGTTTCGGATTATGGATGGTTCGTTCTAGGGACATCCGCAACAATTCTCCACGATGAGCGACACATGGTTTCTCCATCTCCTACTAAAGCTTGCCTCTCATGATTTTGTAATCCCAAATTTAGAAATAATGGCAAAACATATTTATAATTAAGATGAATCTGTACATGTTGTGTTGTGGACGTGTGCGTGTGCGTTGCGTTATATAATAGTCAAAAAGTATGAAGCTGAATAGTCTAGATGGGATCACAATTGATTACGCATAGTCAATTACGCGACGGTGTGCTTAAATAAATAAAGCCTATACATGTATATTAGAGGAAACAAATAAAATAATCCTGAATTAGGTTTTGAATTGACATAAACTCTTCAACTAAAACTATTTTATATGTCATGTATAATGGAAATAATCAAACATATATATTCGTAATCAAGCTTTAACCTATTAACATACGACTAAATATATTTATGTTTTGTTTTTATTTAGTAAACCCTTTCATCATTTATTTATAATGTGTGGGGGGGATCAGTATAGAACGATGAACGTTATAACTAAAGTGGAATGATACATGAAATGAAAATATGAAAAAAATTTAATTAATATTAATTATGAATATTTTTAATATACATTTAAAAAAATATTCTTTCTTTAACATATATTATTCTGAAACTTATGTCCTTTATTAAAAAATATTAATTAAATAATTAAAATAGTTAATTATTAAAAAAATGGAACTATAAACATTTCTATTTTAGTTATAACGTTCGTAACGCCAAATTGTAATCCATTTCAAAACTACAGTATAATTATGTTATATATTTAGTACATTCACAGTTGCCATATCATATATACACATGCACTAGATGTGTGTGTTGTCATATATATTCATATATACACATGCCAGATGTGTGTGTGTGTATCCGTATTTGGACTCGTGCATGTGTATATATCATATCATATATAAACGTTGTGTTCAGTACAGTTGCAATATGATTATACACATGCACGAGTCCAAATACGGATATACACCACACACATCTAGTGCATGTTATATATACACATGCAAAGTGCATCACTATTATGTATGCATGTGTATGTATATGTATATATCTGTGTGTGTATATCCCTTGGACTCGTGCATGTGTATATATCATATCGTATATAAACGTGTGTGTGTGTGTGTCAGTACAGTTGCAATATTTCAATACTCATTATCATATAAATGACAAGTGAGTCATTTGTTTCTTACACTGCGAAAATCAACATTTTGTTTAGACCCGACTCTTATTTCTTTATGTTATATATATATATATATTATTTATAATAATATATTATATATAATATTTTTAATAATACAATCTAGAAACTGTAGATACCGTCTTTCGACGTGTATAAATTCGAAGTAAGGTTTTACGTTATTTATAAGCAATGGCAATTACTCGTATTTTTCTGGCTGTCTGCGTGTTGATTTTAATCTCTAAATGCTATGTAAGTTGAAGTGTTTATGAGTTTTACTAGAATTTAAATCTTGCATTCCTCTTCGTGTGCATGAACCATCCTGGTTTGCATTCCTCTACCATCCTGGTTTGGATTCCGTAATTAAGACGTTTCAAGTCTATTGTTGATTACTTATACATATGAAGTTACCATGCTTGATAGTATATACACATCATCTATATATATTACAAGTTTACTAGATTCCTTCCTTCTTCTCTCTCACACACACGCGCACGCGCGCAAATTCAATATGTTTATATCTCTCGTATACGTATTATAGAATCCTTGGTTTATATCTCTCGTATACGTATTAATCCTTGGTTTTGTTTCACTTAGTAGCTCACACACACGCACGCACGCACGCACAAATATAATATACATGACGTATAATGCAGGGAGCGTGTGACTTCTCCAAATCATGCCAAGGCATAGGGGCCTCGGGAACAACACTGTCAGCCAGCTGCAAGAAATCAAACGGGCAGCTCGTTGGGACCTCAATCGACGTGAACAACTGTGTGGGGAACAAGAACGGGGGCCTGAGTTGCAAGAGTTCGGGGTTTGCCGGCTCATGTACAAACATCCAGTACAGGGCACCACCTTAACCGCATCCTGCAGGAAACCAAATGGGACTTTGTTACGGCAAACCAGAACCTGGATGACTGCATTCTAACGTTGAGGACAGCTCCAGTGTTGCTAAACGCTTAACTTTAAAGTATGTATATCCGGTGGGATAAATAAACTACTCTCCTCTATTATTAATTTTATTGACATAGGGAATACATTCATATTATTAGGTTATTAGTTATTTATAAAGTTGCAAGATATTAATTTTTATTAAAATATTAATGAAAAATGAATATGTAACAGATAAACCATATATGATTATTGCTCTTGTATAAAATATATATATATGTATATTTATTTGTGTATAATGCAATACGTATAAAAACATAATTTGGTATTCCATTGCTCCCAAAATATTTAACTATTTAAATATTACAGTATTCCAGTGTACCCTTTCCATGTAATAAACCATGGTTTAAACTTTAAAGTTCTTATATACAACAAGAAAACGGAGCTCAATCAGCATTTTAATTTTAGCCTTTAATAATTTCTGACCTTTAAAATGAGTTTATTATTTGGTTTTTTAAAATCATGTTTTGCTTTGGCTTGTTTTTATACACATAATTGATTTATATTCTCATTATAATGATTTACTATGTTTAATTAATGTTTTCAAATATGAATATGTATGATGTGTGCATAATCTATATGTTTTATAATATTTGTATTTTATATTTAAATTAAAATTTTAATTTTATTTTTATTTTACTTTTCCTAGGATATTATTGTTCTTCTTTTATTTTTCTTACCCTCTCGTATACATAGGTTTGACATTAATATGTGAAACCGTAAACTTAATATTTTATATAACTCTTGATATTTTTCTCAAGAGTAGATTCCTAAAATATACAGATTTTAGAGAATGTGTGTATTTATAAATGCTAATAAGTTGTTTATTTTATTTTAATAAAAAATAAAAAATATATTTATTTATTTGCTCAATACATATAAACATATATGCTACATGCACATGTGTATCCATATACGTGCATACAAACAAACACTATGCACAAAGGGCATGCACATGTACATATACTATTGATTGCAGTAGAATACACGCATAAAATACTACTATAACCACGATACTATGTTAATATGTTATTTTTATGTCTATGGTTAATATACATTAGGAGTTCAGACATTACTGTGTGTGTAAATTAATGATTATTGATATGCAAATGTTTGGTGCATACACGTAAAATACGTATGTAAACATGTACATTTGTTTATGTATTAACCAAATCTATCGTTATATGTATATATATATGCTTTACAATATATACTATTTCTCAGTTCAGGAGCTATATATATATTATATATATATATATATGCAGCAGTGCATATAATCGTTACCGTTCAATATACAATTATCACTAGTGTGTGTGCGTGTTTTTTGTGTATTATGTAGCATAGCTAAACCTTTATTGCATTTTTAGAGTACAAATTTCATAGGTCCTGGATATATATACATAACGATCGGATAAACATGTATCTGTCCATAAGTAGTATAAATTTGCATATATAAATATCAAATATGTTATTATTATTCTATTTAATTCCAACTTGATATGATTTTTGCTTACATGGCATGTATAGTGTACACACCATGGATATTAGATTATACACACGCATTTATAGGGACTTTGTTAGAAAAACATAAATGCAAAATGAAACAAATAAAATTAATTTCAAATTTTAAAACATTGAAAATTACCCTGGAAATGTATGCATTTCAATCAAAATGTAATAGAACTATGAAAAATGAAATGCAAATATTAAGATACAGAAAGTATGATAAATGTATTGTATAATATATTCAATTTAAAAGAAAATATTCCTCCGTGCTCTTATCGTTTCCGCCAATTACATGCGAACGGGCTAGATCGAGCGATGGCTTGTATCGAAATGTACGCTACATTATGTTAGGAGCGTACATTTCGATACAATTTAGTACATTACGATGCTATTCTTATATTATATTCGAACATAACCAATAATGACACAAGGACCCCAAAATCATGTCCAAATGTGATTTATTTTTATATTTTTCAGCAAAAGGAAACCATATTTATAATGTATCTGCCACTTTTCACGGGTTTAGCACAAAACCATAGTTATTTTTTTCCATAATTATTAAATGTAGTTGGTAATATATTTTGAATAACGAGTTGGTAACGTAATTAATTAAAATTTTATAATAAAAAAACTATGATATTTTATGAAACATAACAAGTAAACATTTGTGGTTATTACAACATTATAATAACTTATCCTCCCTAGAGTATGTTGTGTGTAAACAATTATAAGTTAATAACTTGTATTACAAGTTAAAGAATTAGGCCACGAAGAAAAAAAAGAATGAGGAAAGTAAGATAATCATAGGGTTAGTGTTGAACATATTTTTATAATGGATTTTGTTAATAAAACTAGTCAAAAGCTAATGGTTGAAGTAGCATATGGTTATTGTTGATTCAAACTTCAATGACTATTATACCTTATTATAACATAAACATTGGCAATTATTATAGGTATTGCAGAACATTGGCAATTACTATAGGTATTGCAGTACATTTTAATTCATTATTTTAGTGATTACTTAGACTATACCTTTATTTACTGCATTGGCCATAATGTTATCATTTTATTAATATTTAAAAGAACATTTTAAGATATATAAAAGGTGACTCAATACTTCAAAGAAATTGAGGGAAATAAATATTACCTTGTTATTTAGAAAACGGCAAAGAAAAAATTAACATTAACAAATCATAAATATTTTGGCTTGTGATGTTTTTACGACATGGTCAAGAAACTTTATACATAAGGTAAATCTATATTAGTTAATAAGAACAAAAATTGATTTATAATGGATATTTATATGGAAAACAATTATAAAAGTAATTCCTAATATGTAAAGCATAATCATTAGTTATTATTAAGTACAAGATACAAAGATTTTGATAAATATATATAATAAGACTAAGACTTTATATCCACAAAATCTAATATATCAATAAACAATTTCAAAAGGAAAACATGTAAATGTTTGACCCGCCATGCGAACCGGAATGGTTGGTACGTCGTTTACGTAGTCCACAATGGTTGCAATGCCTCTTGGTGGGGCCTTGCTGCTGGTTGTGCCTGATTCCCCCATTGTGTGGTGGGAACCAATGGTGTTTCTTGTTCTGACACCGTCTGGGCCTCCTCCCTTTTGAAGGCACAGTGTTTGGTCAGATTGGTACCGGGGATACTGAAAAAATAATTAAATAAACCACATATGAAAATAAATATACAATTTATAAAAAATGTCATGTTTTTACTACAACCTAAGTTGGTTCTACTTATACACATTATTTAGAGTACATAAATTTAAAATTTATATTAATAACTTTAATTTTATATTAGGTTTGAGTGTAGTGTTTATAATAAAGGGTAATTCATAAAGTTTTAAAACACTTTATTGCCACATTGTAAGTTAAAGAATGAACATAATAATCAATAAATTATTTAATAAAACTTTAACAATATTGATGGTAAAATAATATAATAAAGAAATTTATGGATAACAATTAAGAACATGTCTTTCACCTCTTTTCAAATTTAGTTATTGGTTAAATATGGTTTAAATTATTAAATAAGTTAAATGTATAATTAAAAAAATAGTAACTTCATCAATTTAACTACTTAATGAATTACTTATAGAATAGCTAAATTACATTGTTTTTTTATCTCTTTATTCGTTTATTTTTTTCTTTTTATTATTTTTTTTAATTTTTTTTTCTTTTCTACACATAATGCCTTTCAATAATGTTAATGCTCCTAATAAATATAATGGATTTAATTAATTTTAAATAACAAACAATTAACTTACAATTTTATGTTTAAACAAGCTTAATTAAAGAGATTTGACTTTATGATGTGTGTAAATGAAACATTTAATAAAGTTGCACACTGATAATTGTGGTTTAAAAGATGGTTTTAATGAAAAATAAATGTTATGACATTACATATTCAATTAGTTTTAATATGTAATTTTCAAATAGTAATCTTACTTTTTCACATATGTTAAGAGTAATATTATTGGTATATTTAAATGTAAAAAGAATTAAAATAAATATTAAAACTTATAATACAATGGTTAACTTGACAACTTTTATCATAAATGTTAAGAGAAAATAGGTAAGCCAAATGTAATAATAAAAATCAATGAAGCAAAATTTAATAAATGTAAATATAATAAGAAACATGGAGTTATGGGTTTTTAATGGGAAAAAAGAAGTATAAATAAGATGTTTTTAGTTTAATACCAAATAGAAAAAGATAAATTAATATATATCTTATATATTACTTTAGATATAATTTAATTTTTTAAATGATGGAACTAGTTATGATATCAAGTGGTTTAAGATTATGAACATCACATAATAAATCTTTTATTCGTTTTAAAGATTTAAAAAGAAATAAATTTATATCAAAATAAAATCAAAACAAATGACTTAAATGTGAAATTATAAACTTCAATTTCGAATTCTATATGAATTTAACATCTTATTAATTATTTATTTAATATTGTTTAGCAATTTATGTATTTTTAATTTTTTTTCTTATATATGAATATATATAATTAATGTGAACTACTAAAATATGCTCAATATCTATTTAAAATTATTATATTTAATAAATATTATTTAATATTTTATTATAAATATGAGAATATTGTCAAATTAATGAATATGTTATTACTATAAGTCATATTTTTAATAATATGTGGTAAAAAATTTATTCAAAATAAACAAAAGACATTTAATATTTTTTTTTAACATGTAAAACTTCACATGGAATTCTTCATGTGTAGTAAAATAAATATTATATTAATTTTTAATTTAAAATAAATAAGTGATAACAAATATATTATGATTATTTTATATCATGATACCTTTATATATGAGATTAATATTTAAAATTTTAATTAAATAATATTAATATTTTCTCACATAATAAATTATTAATTAATTAATGTTTCAACCCTAGCTGTTACAGTGGCACCGCTTGTGCACCGCCCCAACAGCTAGATTTTTTGGAAAGAGACTGAAATTGTGTTGAAATTATTAGTGTAAAACAACAATTAAACATGAACTGAACTTCCAAATGAGTTGTTTAGGTAGTGTGAATTGACAAAAAAGAAAAAAGAAATTACATATTAAATAATATAAATATATATATATCTATATTTATTAATTCCCATGTTGTGATTGTAAAGATAAAAAAAAAAACAAAAACAAAAAAGAAACTAATAAATTTGATTATCAAACACACTTATATATAGGATTAGTAAATCCAACAATGTAAATATCATAATTAACCTAAACAAATTTATAAAATGTTTTAGTTATATTATGTTATACATTGAATACGTCGATGAAAATATATAATGAACTTAAAGTATTCTGAATATTCTAAGAAAATATATCTACTTAATTTTAAGTTTGTAACAAATCTTTAGAACCTTAAAATTAATTTATAAATTTTATTATGGAATTATTCAATAAAATTTAGTTTCATCAGCTGCTTTTTAATCCGCTCTTTAAATGAGGTTTGCTTTCTGTACACAACTAACAAGACGATTCGACGCAGGAATGAACCAATCGCAAGTAGAGACATGAGCCCGCCCAAGCCGGCCGTCGCAAGCATTGCAGTCTGGTGCTTGGTGTTGGGTGGTAACCCAGCAAAGCCAGCTGCAGTAAATGCAACTAGGACGCAGCATATGGAAATGACAAGCAAGGAGGCAGCCATCACAAGTGAGTTTCGGATGCTCTCCACAATCACACCAATGTAGGCCTTGGACTTGGGGAGCACACCTGTGGCACCGATGATGGCACTTGCCATTCCAAAGAAGAAGGATAACGAGTTGAATGCCCAGAAGATCTTCACCCATGGTTTGTATATCCCAACGTATCCATTGTAGTCGACCAGGTAGCCCAGAGGCGGCTGGAGGAAACCTGCAAACGTGATACTGGATATGAGAGCTGCTCCAACTAATATTGCATTGAGTGCGTCGATGAAGAGCTGACGATCCCTGAACAGGATTTCTAGGTGGTTCTTGACATCGTCTCGCCTGACTGCCAGCTGCTTCTGGATATCCATGCACACTGACCGTTTAATGTTACTATAGTTCTCGGCCTCCACTGCATACTGGTAGGGAGTCCTCTTACTATCATCCAGGGCCAGAGCATCGTACTCATGAATCGCGCAGAGATGATCCACAATATGTTTCTTCATGTGCCAAACAGCCCAGTGCATGGAATTTCTTTCTTCACGATCCACATCATTGGTGATCATCTCCCCACATGTTTCGATCCTTGATAAAATCGATAATAGTTTGACTGGAACTTCTGACATCATGATCGTGGTCAAGTTCCTGCATCCAGAAGAGAAGAAAAATAAATGGAACTTGCTCGCAAAGGTCATCACCATTTTTGAGCCAATTCTCCTCGGTTTGGTCGCTGATATCCTCTTAAACTTCTTTTGATATCGTCAGTCAAGAGCTTGGTTTCGTCCTTTTGATCCACTCCGGAAGCTCCCTTTTCTCTTTCTGACCAAGTTGCTTGGTGAGCTCTTTTGCAAACTGACCTTTGTTGTTGAGAAGAGCGGTTTGTACCGCAAGTTCCAGCTGCTTTTGAACCTTATTATCGTCAAACTGCTTTTTCAACAGCTCCAGTATTGACTCAATTGCATATGTGTTACCTTCTCTAGCAGCTGCCACTATTAAGGATTTTTTACATCACCTTCTGGTTGCAAGATCTCGGCCATCCTATTTGTGTCCTTGACGTTTCCCAAACTTTCTCCTAGCCATTTGTTAGTCTTTATAGAACCGTATTTAACCACGAACCTGGGTAAACACGCACTATAATAATAAGAGAAAAGTAGTTTAATGACTTACCCGGCCATTTCGTGGGACAAGAAGATCCTGTCAAAGCCTTCCATGTCCTTCATGTGCTCCATCTTGTCCATGAGCTCCCGCACCAGCTGATTGCCATTGGACTGTTTGGCCAGTATCTCAAGCACTGTCATCCCATTTGTTGCCTTGACTAGTGGAGTGGTTCCACCCTTTGACATGAGCGACACCATCACATCAATGTGGCCCTGACTTGCAGCCCAGTGCAGTGGATATCCTTCCCAACCCTTGGTTTTGTCGACTAAAGTGCAGTCAGCTCCCTTTCCCATGAGCCATTCGACCGAAGTTAACTTGCCACTTCCAGCAGCTTGGTGCAAGGCGGTCGCCTCATACTTGTTGGCCTTGTCGACATCGAAGTACAGTGTAACTTCCTCCACAAGCCTGAGTGTCTCCAGGTTTCCAGAACGAGCTGCATGGTGCAGTAGCTTGTGGCCATGATAATCAACTACATCAGCACTGGCACCCAAACTAATCAGAAGTTTGGCTGCTTCTGCTTTACCATATAAAATGGCTCTATGCAGTGGCGTTTCTCCGAACTTATTGACGACGGATTTGTTGATGGAGTCACTGTGGAGGGACCTGTCCGTGCGCTTGATGAGGATGCTCAAGATTGACGTGTTGCCACTAGCAGCAGCCCAATGTAGGGCTGTGTCGTTGTTTATACCTGCACGCTGAAGAATGTCTTTCTCGGCATCGTAGCAGTCGAGCAGGATCTTGACGGCTGCCTCATTGCCCATGCGGCATGCAAGATGCAGTGCAGGTTGCTCACCATCTGGTATCTTCAGTTTGTGGAGGACGTTCTTGTCATAACCAGTCAGCTTCTTGATTCTCCTCTCAAGGCTCGTTGGCTCCTTCATGTTGCGGAATGCAGCCTCCAGCTCGAAGGCTAATTCATACTCGTTCCACAAGTCAGATGTCGCCATCTTTTTCTTTGTCAATGCACAGATGGCCTTCAACTGTAGAAGATAATACACTGAGGTTACTTGGTTTATATATATACAACACAACATGTTTCAATCAACAACCTTTACTTAAAGCATAATTAAGTAGAATATTCGTTTTTTGTATTTAGATTCTTTACTTAGTGTGAGAAAAAAGAAAATCCATTCTGCAACTTGAAGGTTACACCAATTTTAATATATATTAGGTTTTAACTCTAAAATATTCTAATATGGTTTTACGTTTTAGTATATTTCATAATACAATTATGATTTAATATTTTTATAAAACCTTTAAGGATTAAGCTTCATGGTATATAAATAGCTCAATTAAAATTTTGTTAAAGTTCAACATTAAAAAAAAGCACGTTCATTCAATTAACATTTATTAATAACACGTTCATTCAATTAACATTTATGTATATATGTATATTAGAGAAAACAAATAAAATAATCCTGAATTCGGTTTTGAATTGACATAAACTCTTTAACTAAAACTATTTTATATGTCATTGTATAATGGAAATAAATCAAACATATATATATATATTCGTAATCAAGCTTTAACTTAATACATACGACTAAATATATTTATGTTTTTTTTATTTAGTAAACTTTCATCATTTATTTATAGTGTGTGTGGGGGAGTAGTCTACAACAATAGACGTTATAACTAAATGGAAATATATATAAAAAAAAACTTAATTAATACTTATGTATTAATTATGAATATTTTTAACATACATTTTAAAAAATATTCTTTTTTTAAACATATATTATTCTAAAACTTATTTCTTTATATTAAAAAATATTAATTAAATAATTAAAATAATTAATTATTAAGAAAAATGAGGCTATAAACATTTTCATTTTAATTACAATGTTCATAATGGCAAATTGACAATCCATTCAATACAGACAATTCTATAAAAACTACAATATAATTATGTTATATATTTAGTACATCTAGAAAAACGATACCAATTATGTATACCTATATCTATATCTATAGGATAACTTAAACATGTATACGCTATATATTAAGATAAATTGTATATTCATCCATATATATCCCAACAGATTATATACTAAGACATATACATCTTGTACTTTATGTATATACATATGACATAGGATACGTTATGCATATGCAAAACATGCATTATGTGATGCATGTATATATATAATATACATAATACATATGAGTCTCTGAAATGGAAAACGGAATCACTAGAATGCACACACACACACTAGCGTTACTATTGTCAAAGTATGTTTGAGTGTTATATGGGATATACATGATGTGTGTATATGCATTATATGTTATATTACATGGTTATATAACCACTCAAATATAACCATATTACTTCGCCAATACTAACGCCAGTGTATGTCTATATATATATACATATCCCAATGTGAAAGCTACAGTTGCAATATGTAAATAGATTTCATTGTCATATAAATGATAAGTGAGTCATTCGTTTCTAATTTGACAATCAAGATTTTCTTGTTTTTATCAAATCTATATTTTGTAGATAAGAACATACCTAAAAAATACTTAAATATATACTAGCATCTAGGTTAACTTATTAATATACTGGAGTCTTCTCTGTAAGGACACCAATGTTGACCCGACTTTTAGGAAGATAGAATGCAATTGTTTAAGTACATTTTATATATTAGATGTCATTGGATAAGCACTGGACTAGGCCGTATATGTACAAAATGAGCAAGACATGTGGTACTGCATATACATACGTACATTATAATAATACAGTCTAGGAACTGTAGATACCGCCTTTCCATATCTTATAAATTCTAGACTATTACACTATAAGCAATGGCAATCACTCGCATCCTTCTGGCTCTCTGTGTGTGCTGATTTTAATCTCTAAATGCCATGTAAGTTCAAGTGTTTATTAATTTTCACTAGAATTTAAATCTTATATTCCTCTTTAGGGCGCGCGTGTCAAATCCATCTCTAGTCAGATAGCTTGTGTCTTATAGTATGTTTGTGTATGTGTGTGAACCATCTAGGTTTGCATTCCTCATTAATTAAGACGCTCTTCCAAGTATATGTATAGCTGATTTATTTATGCACATGAAGTTACTGTGTAAATCTAATTTCTCTCTGACTTTATATATTACAAGCTTACTTCTCTCCCTCTCACGCGCACTTACATGCACACACACGGCTTTCGTGTTAGTCTTATAATGCAGGGAGCGTGTGACTTCTCCAAATCGTGCCAAACCTATAG
Source organism: Selaginella tamariscina (assembly GCA_003024785.1). Classification (NCBI taxonomy): domain Eukaryota; kingdom Viridiplantae; phylum Streptophyta; class Lycopodiopsida; order Selaginellales; family Selaginellaceae; genus Selaginella; species Selaginella tamariscina. The sequence goes on from PUQB01001368.1 coordinate 19,581, forward strand.
TAATTGCCAATGTTTGTTGTAATAGGGTATAATAGACATTAAAGATTTGAACCAGCAATAACCATATGCTACTTCAACAATTAGCTTTTGACTAGTTTATTAATAAAATCCATTATAAGAATATGTTCAATAATAACCCACGACTATCTTACTTCCTTAACTTCATAGTCTAATTCCTTAACTTGTAATGCAAGATGAAGCTAAACGTATGTATAAACCTATCGTTTTAAATAATTTACTCTAAAGGATAAGTTATTATAATTATATAATAACCACAAATGTTTACTTGTTATGTTTCATATAAAATACGATAGTTTTTTCATTATAAAATTTTAATTAATTATGTTACCAACTCATTATTTAAAAACATATTACCAACTATATTTAATAATTATGGAAAAAATAACTATGGTTTTATGCTAAACCTGTCAAAAGTCATAGATACATTATAAATATGGTTTCTTTGCTGAAAAATATAAAAATAAACCACATTTGAACATGATTTTGGGGTCCTTGTGTCATTATTGGTTATGTTGGAATATAATATAAGAATAACATCGTAATGTACTAAATTGTATCGAAATGTACGCTCCTAGCGTACATTTCGAAACACCCCTTCGCATGTAATTGGTGGGAAACGATAAGAAAAAGAATATCCTCTTTACGCACAAGGAATATTTTCTTTTAAATTGAATATATTATACAATACATTTATCATGCTTTCTGTATCTTAATATTTGCATTTCATTTTTCATAGTTCTATTATGTACATTTTGATTGGAATGCATACATTTCCAAGGTAATTTTCAATGTTTTAAAATTAATATAATATCCATAGTGTGTACACTATACATGCCATGTAAATGCAAAAATCATATCAAGTTGGAATTAAATAGAATAATAATAATATATTTGATATTTATATATATTTGCAAATTTATACTTATGGACAGATACACTATGAAATTTGTACTTTAAAAATGCGATAAAGGTTTAGCTATGCTACATAATACACATAACACACAAAATAACACGCACACACACTAGTGATAATTATACATTGAACGGTAACGATTATATGAACTGCTGCATGCATGCATATATATATATATAATATATATATATATAATTATTATTTATTTATTATATAGCTCCTGAACTGAGAATAGTATATATTGTAAAGCATATATATATATATATATATATATATATATATATACACATAAACAAATGTACATGTTTACGTACGTATTTTATGTGTATGCACCAAACATTTGCATATCAATAATCATTTAATTTACACACACAGTAATGTCTGAACTCCTAATGTATATTAACCATAGACATAAAATAGAACATATTAACATAGTATCGCGGTTATAGTAGTATTTTATGCGTGTATTCTATTGCAATCAATAGTATGTGTACATGTGCATGCCCTTTGTGCATAGTGTTTGTTTGTATGCACGTATATGGATACACATGTGCATGTAGCATATATGTTTATATGTATTGAGCAATTACATAAATAAATTTTTTATTTTTTATTAAAATAAAATAAACAACTTATTAGCATTTATAAATACACACATTCTTATCTTGAGAAACATATCAAGAGTTCTATAAAATATTAAGTTTATTGTTTCACATAATGTCAAACCTAAGTGTTATATTCATATTCTCAATACATTAAGAATTTTAGGGTAAGAAAAAGAAAAAAAAAACAACAATATTCTAGGAAAAGTAATAAATTTAAACTAAAATTAAAATTTGTTAATTTAAATATAAATACAAATATTAAAAATATATAGATTTATGCATATTCATATCGGAAACATTAATTAATACATAGTAAATCACTATATATAAAGAGAATATAAAT
>PUQB01001369.1:0-21455 GCA_003024785.1 Selaginella tamariscina
TATATATGTATTGCTACACGTCAAACTTTAACACTCTCATGGACACACACATGTTAAATCTCTGCATGATTTTTATTTTTGGGGTGTATTTGATACACCCACGCACACACACACGCTGATAATATAATAAAAAAATATTCGTTCTTTTTAGGGTTGAAGTATATTCTTAGAAGGAATATTTAATTAGGATTAATATATATTCTTTAGGTGCAAATAAATTCATAACAAGATTTGTTAATGATAAGGTTTTAATGTGTACATATATTAAAAGTTAAAATGATATAAAGAATGTATATAAGTTAAATTTATGTTGAAGAGGAGGAAGTATTGCACTTGTCACACTTACTTTATTTAATATTTTATAATGAAACATTGAATTTAAATTACTTGTCACACTTACTTTATTTAATGTTTATAACTGAAACATTGAACTTAATAATTTAAATTTAATTCAAAACAAATTAATTTAATAAATCAGTCTCATAGCTAAAATTAATGCTCAAAAAATCACATTTCATATTTAAGGTATATTTGTAAATTTATAAACTTTGAAAGGGCAAAATTATAATTTTATAAATTTAAACTTTCTAGAAATATATATTTTCAACAAAATGTGTATTCTTTGAATATATTTTATTTAAACCTCTAAAGTTCCATGGTATATACTATGTATATACGCCACATATACTTTGCCATGGAGGTGCCATGTGGCATTAGGATTTAGGCACACTAATCTAGGCACTAATTAATCTGGGCACCATGATTTACCTGGCACCAAGAGTGCTAATCCTTACAGAGACACTTAATATAAATACCTTATATGAGTCAGACCTAATCGAATCATATTTGGTATTCACACCTCTCTCATTAGTGAAGATGTTGGCGCGGTCCCTCGAAGGTTTAGTTTTTTTGTGTTCTTTTTTGTCTCCCTCTCCCCTCGTGTTCTTGTTCAGACTGCTCTCCTACGGGAAATTCACCAAGGTAGGTAGCAAAATGCCAATATGCCGCAGAGTGCCAATCCACACCTTTTGGGTTCAAATCCATGTGTTCATTCAGAGTTCTTCAAGGGGGAGGTTGGAGCAGATGTGTACCATTGGTGAGAACACTTTGAAGGGATTGCAAACTACCATGGATGGTTTTGAATCCCAGTGGTTGCAAGAGTTCCTAACATGTCTGTAAGGACTTGCTTTGCAATGGTGCAATGGTGTCCCTATTCTTGATCGACAAGATTGAAACATCTTGTCCAAGCGATTCAAGCAAGCTTTTGGTAAGCCCGAGGATTCAGCTACAGCTTTTCGTGAGCTCCATGATTTGAAGCAAGTGTCGGGAGAGACTGTTCAACGATTCGGGATTAAGTTTCGGAACTTGGTCAATTGTGCGGATCCAAACATGACAGAACGGGTACGGTTGGGCTTGTTGTGGCCGGCTCTTTGCCCTGATTTGGCTGGCTTGGTGGAGGGATTTGGTCCTTCAACTGTGGAGGAGGCCTTGTAGATTGCACAACGATTTGAAAACTCGTTGGGTGCAACACAACGTGTGTATCCTGTACCGGCACCTATTCCTGGAACTTCTTCAACATCCAATCTTGTTCCAATGGAGGTGGGTGTTGTTCAGATGAAAAACAAGTCCTCAGGCCGCAGGAGGGGCCCAGCTGGTCGGCGTGGTCATGGTCGTGGTCGTGGTCGTGGTCGTGGTCGTGGTCGTGGTCGTGGGTAGAACATTCAATGCTATGAGTGTCGAGGTTTGGGACATGTTGCACGAGCATGTGCAAATCAACATCAAGTAGCTGCCATCGAGACTGTAGAAGAAGTTGAGACGCTTCCTCATTCAGAAAATGGGGAATACTACATGGGGTGTCAGAGGACCCATGCACTAGGCACATTACACCACCTCTGAAGAAATTTGATTCCTGTGCATGGTCGACACTTCCCCGAAGCACCTTTGTTCTTCCATGCTTATGCAGGCATAGGGATCTCGAGTGAGTTTACTGGACACCGAGCATTTTATGTTTGTGTTCTCCGGCATGGTAGAAGGAACTCCTGTTTCAGTCCTGGTAGACTCCGGATCTAGTATATTTTTTATCAATCAATCGATAGTTGAGTCCTTGCACTTGCACATAGTACCAGCCGAGCGGACTTTGAAGGTAGTGTTTGTTGATAAGAAGTTTTTTTACTCGATCACATCGAATTGCACACGTGCCTATGGTGTTAGGAGGATACCATCATTTACTTCCGTTGCAGGCAAGTCCATGACATCATCATGGGTGTTAATTAGCTCCGTGCGGTCAAAAGATGTGATTTTGAGATGTGCATGTTATCTATCCTAGGATGCCCCCCATTGCAGGCTACAAGACATGCACCGCATGGCATGGCGGCAACGTTGCAGGGCATTGTGGCGCCTAAGGAAGAGCCTTCTCCAGAACAACGAGCTAAGAACATCAAGGACTTGTTGGCGAGGTATCCGAGCCTATTCAAACCCATTGTAGGAGCTGCAAATTCCTTATTGACTACTCAACATCACATTCCGACTGGTACAACTCACCCGATCAGGATGGGGCTTAGGCGATGTTCTCCAAAGGAGAAGGATATCCTGAATCGTTGTGTGAGGGAGATGTTAGAGTTAAAGGTGATACATAAGTCCCGAAGTCCGTGGGCAGCAGAACCATACTTAGTTCCAAAGCCGAATGGAACTACACGTTTCACTATCGACTTCAGACTATTGAATGATGTTTCTGTTCCAGATTCATATCCACTACCAAGGGTGGATGATTTGGTCGATGCATTGGGAAATAACCGGTACTTCAATATCTTTGACATGGCTTCCAGCTATTGGAAGATCCCTATGGCTCCTAAAGATGCAGCAAAGACAGCATTTTGAACACCATCCGACTTGTATGAATTTATGATTATGCCAATTGGGTTGGTCGGGGCCCTAGCAACCTTCCAGCGGATGATAGATGAGCTATTGGAGGGCTTTAAAGAATTTACATGTGCATATATTGATGACCTTTTGATTCACTTTGTTACGTGGGAGGAGCACCTTCAACAGTTAGAATGGGTCCTACAGCGATTGGTGCAATATAGGCTGAAGTTGAAAAAGCAGAAGTGCAAGTTTGGATGTACCTTCTTGAAGTACTTAGGATTCATCATCACGGCAAAGGGTGTGAAGCCGGATCCCGAGAAGACCTTAGCTGTATGAGAATTTCCGGCTCCTGAGTCAATGACTAAGTTGCAGGGTTTCTTGGGGAAGGCGACATACCTAGCGAGGTTTATTCCATGATTCTCAAATCTGACAGCCTATTGCGAGGATTATTAAAACAAGGAGCTCAGTTCTTGTGGTCCAAGAAGTGTCAGAAGGCGTTCGAGGATGTTAAGGCACTATTAAGATCTCCACCTTTGTTGCGGTATCTAGACTTCACCAAATCCTTTATTTTTCGGACTGATGCTTCAAATGTTGAGTTGGGGGCAGATCTGTTGCAGGAGGCTCCCGATGGTTAGTGGTACTCGATCTCTTATGCAAGTCGGAGCCTTATTGATGTAGAGAAAAATTATTCCACCATGGACAAGGAATGTCTGGCAGTCGTATAGGCCTTTCAGAAGTTCCATGCATATTTACATGGATGGAAACCGATCATGCTGCAGTCAACTCGATCATGAAGAGGAGGAATGTGACAAGACAACTTGCACAATGGGCTTTAATTTTTGCAAGGGTATCGTTTTCGGGTTGTTCATCCCCCATGATCTAGCATGGTGGACGTGGATGCGTTATCCTGAGCTCCTGTGGCAGTGGCAGCCCCTGTGGCATTGTTGCCAGACGCCCTCCCTGATCGCGTCCTTCCGAGATGGAAAGACATTGTGGAGGCCCAAAAGATGGACCATGGATTGTTAGGAACCACTACGTACAAACTAAAGACCCTCACAAAACCACCCGACCTCCCCCGAGCTGTCAGACTGATGGATGACATGCTTGTGTTTATTGGAGACGATTCCGAGTGTCGTGTAGTGGCACCACCAATTTACATTAACTCCTGATTGTAGTTCTTTCATGACAACCCAATGTTCGGACACATGGGATTTCAACGATGCCTTGAGAGGATTCGGCAGCACTTGTATTGGCCCTGATTGCAACAAGACCTGCATGAGTACATTCATACGTGTCCAAAGTGTCAAGAGCGTGTCCACACTTCCTCCTGTTGCAACTTTAAGCCAATTCGAGTTTCTTGCCCCTTTGAACTGGTAACTTATGGCATCATGGGACCATTTCCTGTGTCACAGTTTGGTAATCAGTACATCATTGTGTGCTCTTATTACTTGACTCGGTGGGTAGAAGTGTGTGCTTTGCCAGATGCTACAGTAACTTGTATCATCAAGTTCTTACTAGCTCAAGTGGTGTTGAGGCATGGTTGCCTCAAACGAATTTTCGGGTCAAGGACTGGGCCCAGCAGCGGAAGCAATAACTTTGTTGATGCGATGGTTGTAGATTCGACAATCCTTTGCCTCAGTGTATCATCCTGAGACTGATGGTTTGGTGGAGCAATTAAACAGAACTTTCAAAGTCATGCTTGCCAAGTATGTGAGTCTTGACCATACAGATTGGGATATGTGACTTCCATATCTCCAATTCGCTTATTTTTCAGCCCTTCACAAGTCAACAGGGATTTCCCCATTCAAAGCTTTATATGGTTGTGAACCTGTGTTGCCGCTAGCAGTTGGCATCACTCCTTATAAGGCACGGTATATGGATGGGCGTATGTGGTTGGAGCATTTGAACCAAGTCCTTCCTCTATTGTATGCTCAAGGTGGAAAACAGTTAGCCCGAGCACAAAAGTATCAGCGTCGAACTTACAATCAATGACATCGAACGCCACCTCAATATCAAGTGGGAGATTTAGTTCTCGTCAAGTTTTCGAGGCTAGAAGATCAAACACATGCAGCAAGGCTTCAGCTACGATGAGTTGGGCCTTGGAGTGTTGAAGAACAGTTGGGACGCAAGTGTATCACTTGAAGTTGTGTAGTGGTGTTAGGGAATCACAACACATCTCTCATGTGTTGGCTATTACCATTTCACAACCAACACACATCCAAGGAGGAGGACAACCTTGATAGGCAAATATCACATCTTGATAGGGGATGATGTAAGGTTCCATGGTATATACTATGTATATACATGACGTATACTCTGCCATGGAGGTGCCATGTGGCACTAGGATTTAGGCACACTAATCTAAGCACTAGCTAATCTGGGTGATGGGCACCATGATTTACCTGGCACCAAGAGTGTTAATCATGGCCAGACACTTAATATAAATACCTTGTATGAGTCAGACAATTGAATCATATTTGATATTCACACTCTCTTAAACCGTGCCACTGTATATAAAGTTTAACACGTGGCCATATCTACCATTAGTTACGATAATACTGCATTACAATAGAATATACTTTAAATAAAAGTATATATTATAATGCATATTCAGGTATACAGTTTATATTTTGGGTGGTTGGTATGTAATTTTAAATTAAATAAATTAAAAATTCCACGTAATGAATAATATTTTACAGTGTCGTCAAAGCGCTACCAAATATTTGGCCTAATAATAGTTTTTAGTTTTAAGAACTATATTAAATATCGATATATCCCTCGTATCAGATCAGTACAATGTTGTCCATGTTAAGTGAAATTTGTTAACTGTAATTGAGTGCACGCTAATATAATTAAGTCTTTTCGCATGCAAGTCGAGACACACGCACACGTACACAAATGTGTATAAATGGATCCGGTCCCTAGGTAACACACCCATACATAATACACACATGTGTGTGCGTACGCACTATTTAACATCTTAATGTGTGCAATGCACATATAAATTATGTTGTAATAAGTTTGATGAACAAGTTTGACAGTAAGAAATCTATTAAAAGAATAAATTAATGTGTAAAGTTATAGTAATTAAAAGGCATACATATTAATACATACATTTGTATATACATTGTTTAACATTTTGATGTGTATCTGTATATGAGAACACGAGGCGTGGTTTGCAAGCGTTGAAAACAAGTTAATATATAAAATGCGAGATTGATGGGATTTTAAATATAATTTAATTATATATGTTAATACAGTCGAGTAGTAGCACATTATATATGTTCTAGTAGCATTATATATATATATATATATATATTGTTATATTAAGATACATAAATTATACTAGAGGTCGTGTTAAAATTGAGTTGGGAAAATCATTTTGTAATTATATTTATATTATTAAAAATAAAAAAGATATTTACAATTTTGTAGGCATAATTACTAAACAGAAAACTATACTCAAAATAATTATCATTTTAGCAATTTAAATTAGTAAACTCGTTATATTTCTTTATGTTTTATGATATACGTGTATGTGTCTTCTGCTTTGTGGCTATGTATATGTAAGTGTGTGTTGTAGGTGTTTGATTAAACTAACATGGTATAATTGAATATAATTGAATAACCTTTAAAAAGAATAAATGACATGTCAGCATGCCAGGGAAATGCTGTAACAAGCATTTACACGTGGTTTATATAGTCGAGAAAAACTGGCTTCTTACACGGTATCCATGAGAAGTCCACGTAATAGAACCAAACTTGTGTCCTTTTTGAGTAAACCCATTTGTCACCTTAAACTCAACAGTAAACATCCTGGTTTGGTACAGTTTTACTAAACTGGAGCAAGTTAGGAACCACTTTAACTCTAACTCCTGATGGAGCTTCAATAGAGACTTAAACACGCACTCACGCTTGCAACCCACATTGGTAACCCTCCTTGTCACCATGGCGGAGGTGGTGAAATTTGAAACGGATATAGACGGATAGTTCATGTTGTACATATTGTAATGCTTATGATTCCTGCACTTCTTACCACTAAAGTCGTAAGCAGCCCCTAACTGACACATGAATTCAGAATATCTTCATATTGCGTATCATAAACCAATCAGGTTCTAGAGATGCCCTAGGGTTCAGATTTCCAGCTCCCATATCGAGGGCGTTGGCGACCCTCTTTAGATCATAATTTCTAATAGGTTTTCCTTGGTTGTCTAATACGCTTGCTGCCATGGTAAACGTGTTATATGTGTTTTTTTAAATGTATTAAAAACTTACCGCTTGTCACGATAGCTGACTTGATTGCAGCTGGGGACCAAGTGGGATACTTGGCCTTGAGATTAGCAGCTACTGCAGTGACGTGCGGACAAGACATAGAAGTTCACTTATAATGCTGTACCCTTCCTCTACTTCTAATATCCCATATCTCTCAAAACTTGAAATCCTGGACCATGCTGCAAGGATGTTTTCGCCAGGTGCTGAAACATCAGGCTGCTCAAAATGTTAAGAAATAAGGGGTATTCTCACGAAATGATACTTGAGTATGTCTCCAATAGTGCTTGGTCCCTAGACGCGAAGAGGCTGCAACAATCGGTGCAGGCTTGACATTGTAACGGGTTCTAGTGTGGAGTATTCTCGCACTAGGGTTTGGATACCTGCAAACAACAGTAAGTGAGCAATCGTTTAATGATTAAATACGAGCTTAAACCTGATAGTTTGTATGTAATGGTTTGGATAATGGTGCCTTCCTTACTGAACTTGCGTTACAGGTAGTGAATGATGAGTAACATAGCTTTCTCAATGTCATCTTACAATCATCCCAGCTATGCCAAAGTGCTCCATATTCTTTATGGCAGAAGAAGAACATATTATTTGAGGCATACTACAATCTTCCTTTTCAAATTCTAATGGAGTGCAGATTCATCGTCGCATTCACTGGAAAGGAAAGGTAATCAGCAATGTTTAGAACTAGTTTTTGTGTGCCACCTTATGGTTGAGCCGTTGTTGCGAGAGAGTTGGCAAGCCCATGCCAACCTGCGCTGTCTGTTGCCAAATTCAGACCTCTTCCCTGCACATTCACCACATTACAGGGCACGAACGTGCACGCACGCATGCAACCTACCTTAATATGGAGATCTTTGGCATGTCTCTTTAATACAATGTTGCTAACAAACTCCCTATCAATGGAAGTGGACCACGGTTAGAATCCATGGAGCAATATTTTCGAGGGATGACATATTAGTCCGGAGTTTCCAGCGGCAGCTGAGACTAGTATGCCATGCTGCATGGCGTGAAAAGAGCCTATTGCAAGGCCATCTTCAAAGAAACCCTCCACTTCGCTATATGTAAAACCTGCATAATAATCGTATGTGTGGGCAGGCACACGCGCACACACACACACACACACGAGCCCCACCTAAGGATGTAGATATGATATCTACACCATCTGCAATGGCATCGTCGAAGGCAGCTAGCACACTGCTGATGAACAAGCTGCAATTATCCAGCACACTTTATAAACAGCAATCCTTGCATGTGGAGCTCTACCTCTTGCAACTTGTCCATTGTTAAGCTTAACATGTCTACCTGCAACTATTGAGGCAACATGTGTACCATGGCCAGCCTCATCCCTTGCTGACAAGAAAATATGTGGCTCCCGCACTTGAAAGAGGCATGTAGTCTTCTTCAAACCCTTTATAATAGAATCGAGCACCAATGACTTTCCTGCACAAAATTATTAGTTTCAAAGTCTAGTGTGCGCTATGTGTACCTGTTGCAGTTTTCAAGAGTGCCATTGCAGCTTCCTTTCCAACGTTTCGGTATTGGGCCTATGCCACGGTCGTGAAAGCTCCGCGATTCTGGCCAGATTCCTACGTACAAACACACCGCCGGAGAATTTATAATAGCGTATGTATCTTATCTATATTAAGCACTACCGCTATCGAGAATCCCAATGATAATGTCTTGAGCTGCATTTGACTCATTTGCAACATGCTCGTGCCATCCCCGTCTCTCTAAGAAATCCCACGATCGTGTCGTATGGAGCTTGAGTAGACTATTGCGCACCACTCGGACCCCATTGCAATCTGTACACACATATATACACACATGTTATGTAGTGTGTGCGTTCATTTACGTACTAGCTATTTCATGTGCTTGTTCAACCGATAACTTGGCAGCAAAACCTTGAAACCCATGTTTATAACTGTAGATCAAAGAGTTCTCTGCAAGCTCTTCACTGTATAACAATCCGGGATTAAAATGGTTTTACTCTTTCAATATAGTTTTTGAAGTTGGTCCATACCTCCCAAGCAAATTGGATAGCTTTTCATAGTTTCTCTTTGAGTGATATCAGGACTTTCCTCTCTAATCTTGCCACCCAAATGCACAATGTAAACTTGCAAATAATGCATGTGAGCGCATAAGAATACAAATCATGTTTAGCATTAATGCACTTACGTGTTTATTAGCAATGCAACTCTGTAGCAAGAGTAGAAGAAGAACACAAGCACCATGTTAAGATGTCCAACCCAACACAAGCTATATTAACATGCAAGCCAAAATAAGCTCCAGCCCTTATAAGGCCTAGGCTTTCACCTTCCATGTTTATACACATAAACACATGTAGTATATATCCATCAATATGTTAATTGCACTTATAAAATTATAATAATTAATTACATTAAAAATAATACAATATATAAATAAGTGGAAAAATATTTTCTAAATGTAATATTATACATAAATAATATTAAGATGAATTAATTAATTATTAAAGATTTAATTAATATAACATATCAATTGATATTAATGCAGAGTATATAATGGCAAAAGAGCATCTAGTTATAATATTAATATTACTTATAAGTATTAACATTTCAGGCTACAAGAGACAAATCGTAAAATATTATTTTTATAGAAATATTATTTTTGTAATTATGCATTTTAATTAAATTAAAATAAAAAGAATATATAAATAAGCCATGTGCCAATAAAGTGGCAAAATAAGTTTTGCCATTTATTTCTAAATGTAATATTATAATAAATAATATTAAAATAATATTAAAATGAATTAATTAATTATTAAAAGATTTAATTAATATAATATATCAATTGATATTAATGTAGAATATCTAATGCAATAAGATGCATCTTGTTACAATATTAATATTATTTACAATTAACATTTTTAGGCTGCAAAAGATGACTTTATTATAGAATATTTGTATGTTATTTAAAACAATGGTTCCACATTAAAAAAATGAAATAATTTTAATGTTAAACACATAAGTCAAATATTATACATACAATAAATGTATATATTACTGAACAAAACCATTTAAATACAATAAAATTTTAAGTTATTTGCATTAAAAGTGCATTAGTTGGTAAAGAAATTCATTCAATATTATGACAAGAAGTGTTTGTGAACATAACATGTGATTTATGTTTTTCAAAAGTTAGACACGATATAGGCATGTTAAATTTAAAAGATAGCACATATAAGATCCCTAGTAATTTCATTTGTTTGTGATAACTAAAAAATATTAAAACTTGTGCTTTAGTTTATTAAATTAATTTTGCAATATTTTTTAGTATGTCCTTCATATTTTTAGAAACCTCCCTTAGTACTTTTTATATGATGTTTTTATAACATTTTTATTACATGTTATCATTTTTTGTCTTGGACATTTTATGAACTTTTCTGAAGTTTTTTCCTTTTATTATGTATGTACAACTTATTAATAAATTGTTATAATAATTACCCACGCAAGTATCTTGTAATCTTTTAGTTTTGCAATATTTAATATTGTTGATTTTGACTTTTTTGTTATAAATAATGGATTTTAAACTTATCAAGATAAAGAATTTATTAAGTTGTAACTCTTTAGTTTCATAAATTACTATTTAATTTAGAATAGTTCGGGATGAAATAATTATAAAATAAAACTATACATATACATAAATAATTATATTATAAGTTATACATTACCTTCAAAATCAAATTACAAAACATTTTAATATATTAAGTTTAAGATGCCTAATTATTTATTTATTTTAATGCATAATTAATTAATTTTTTTAATATAAGTATGACTCATGCTATGTGTATATCAATAAATAACACATGTTTGCCTACATTTTTTTTCAAAATATAAACTCTGTATCTAAGACTTTGATTGTATATTGAATATTAAATATTTTATTTTAATAAAAACGTTTTGTTCTATTATTTATTGTCTATTAATAATGTTTAAATAAGTTATTCTCTTACCTTTTATTACTTTGAATTAAAACATTTAAATCAAGATTAACACTAAATCAAAAATTATTATTTTAAATTTTAATATTTTTTCATTTAAAAATGATTCTAATTATTCATAGACTCTTTTTGAACAATTTTCTTAAAGGATTCTTGTGCAAATAAATATATATTAAATATTATATATTTATTACATATTTTAAATGAATTATGGTTAAATAGAAAACAATTAACTCAAAATAATTTAACTTTTGTATGCTTAAATCCTTGTAATGTTTATACATATTTTCATATTTGTGTAAAAATTTTGATTAAAAGATTTAAAACTTCTTTTGCCTTTTTATTTTTTATTTACATCTTAAAAATATATTACAACTTACATGAGTAAATCTTTATTACATGTTTGTTTCATATGTAATTTTTAAAGTATATCTATATTCTCGTGTGTCATTTGTAATCTTAAATGTTTTAATTTGTTTTGTTTAGTAATTATGCTCACAAATTATAAATATTCTTTTTAATTTCAATAATATAAATAGAAATACAGAATTATTTCTTCTAACTCAATACTAACACTAACTCTATAACTTATGTATCATAATAACAAACAACTCTACTATATTAACATATTTAACATAAATTATATTAAAATAGCATCAATCGTAAACACACGTATTATGAAACACGCATGTATATTCAATTGAAGAGGGTTTTTAAGTGGGGAGAATATGCTCAGATCTTAAAACTTGATCTAAAATTAGCACCTTGATTAGAAGGCAGAGATATTCCTTCACGTCTAAATCATAGTAAGTTGGTCCACGTTCTTCTTTTTATAAAGACTGTGTTTGCTATACCTAACATAGTACCTAAATAAATATAAATAATAACTGTGTTATTATTTATTACAATGATCAAACCTATTACAAAAAAGAATTCGTAAAAAAACAATTTAAATATAATGTTTCGATTTAATGTTCACACTTAGTATTAATTATTAATAAAATAATTGACCATACCTAAATGAAACTTCCACGTGGATAATACAGTAAAGTATACATGTGATACATAATACACATACACATGTTAAACAAACATTATATATTGTGTATGTGTGTGTTACTTAGGGATTGAATCCATGTGAAGTCGCCAGACTTGCCACCATCTTTTGCCAATGATGACATACGGAGCCCTGTCTATCACACGGACCTGCCACAGCGTGTGTGTAAGCATCACACACACGCGCACACACACACACGTGTATATACGTACCACAGTCGCTAGTGCAGGTTGCACAGTTCACATCGCACCTATTGGGATGTCGTGGAGGACAAACGAACCGTTCGATTAAAACAGCAACAAAATCTTAGAACATATAAACAGCAAATTAATATTGTATTAATTAATTATCTTTATTAATTAATAATAAAATGTTATTTAATAATAATAATGAAGGATTTTATACAGTAGATTTAGGATTTATTTTTCATAAGAAAAAAAGAACGTTTCTTTATGTGAAATATAAAAATAAAATAATATTATTATTTTACTACTAAATAATAAAACCTTACTATCAATTGAACACATATAACAGGATCTTTTTGGTACATAGTATATAAAATATTTAGAAAGCTTATATCTTAATTTTTAGCTGAACAATAATGAGCAACACTGAATTCTCTTCTCTTAATGCACTCTCAATGAAAATATATTTATCAAAATATATTAATGTGCATTAACCATCCAAGTTATGACCTATCCACTTTGACGACTTCACGTTCTTTGTAAACATTGATATATATTTATTATATACATAATAAATAATACACAATGTTATTTATTTTAAGATGATTTTGTACGATCTCCTTAGTGTAAAAGGTTTAGCCCATTAAATATGTTTATATTGTATTCATTGATTTGCTATTTTCCATCTCTTTTTATTAGAAAAAAAATTAATTAATGCTTAATAAATATTAATAATAATTTAAAATAAAAATACATATTTCATTTAAATAATACTAATTAAAAAATTAATAATATTTAGAGTCTCGATTATGATATTGTAGTTTTGTGTGTTTGTGGTGAAACTATATAAAGAATTAATAATCAGACAAAGTTATACTTAAAGTTTAACAGAGAGCTTTATATGTTTAATTTGGTAACTTATTATACTATTTTAACATTCATACAAGTGCAAGAATAAATTTATGTAATCCTGGCTTTAAGAAACTTTTCCTGGGATTGTATATCTCTCTTATATACACTCTATGAGAGAATAAACTTTACAATACAGATTATAGGTGTAATTAAAAAATTTACAGTACAAATTATATGTATGTTGGTATTGTATAATGCAAGTGTATGATTTTATGTATCGTTTATTTATGTAGTTTGACATTGTATTTTTTATTATGTATATGTTTCTCTTATAATGTTTTAAATTTTTTATTATTTTCTTGTCAAATATTTCTCTTTGGATAATTGAAAAATAGAGTCGAAAAAAATCCACATTGCACCGAGTTATTGGAATTCTTCTTGTATATAAAAGACAACTTCATCCATTTTAAGGATACCTAACTATATTTTAGGTTATATATTTAGAAATTGTATTATAACAACAAATGAACATATATGAGCCAAGGTTAACTTACTGTATGAGCCAAACATTAAACAAGAAAAAAAAAGTTTGATATGTGTGGGGGTGTGTATGCACGTGCATGTGTGCGTGGGTTTGTACGTGCAGGCACACAAATGAATATATAGAGAAGTTTCTATAAAGTCAGGCTTGCTAATTTCAGTGGGTGCAAGCACAATATATACATACCAATGGTACTAGACAATACCTATAATTTATATTGCAAGGATCACTATTTCATTTAGCAGTACATCATATATATTATCTACATATATAAAATGACGTGTGTATAATCATTGTATTGTGTATATATGTATGGATAAGCGTGCGTATACCGAAGGTTTCTTGTAGAGAACAGCCAGTTGCTTAGACAGTGAAAAAC
The DNA here is from genome assembly GCA_003024785.1 of Selaginella tamariscina. Lineage (NCBI taxonomy): Eukaryota > Viridiplantae > Streptophyta > Lycopodiopsida > Selaginellales > Selaginellaceae > Selaginella > Selaginella tamariscina. The sequence goes on from PUQB01001369.1 coordinate 14,137, forward strand.
CACCATCTTCAATCCACATCTTTACTGCAGCATAGCCTGAAAAATAAAATGAAAAGAAGACCGTTAACGACCAGCGTATATAATCTTAACGGTATGTCTAGCATTGTTATCAAATTCAACATATACCTGTTAATTCAGGTGAAGGACATATATTGTGACTGAAAAGACAAACATGATGTAGAGGATCCCATGCTTGTAAAGTGCCGTCATCATGGAGTGCCAAAAGTATAGACTTGCCTTGTATTTCTTGTATTCTCAAGCTCTTTATTGGTGCAACGGCCTTGTTCCTGTAAAATAATAATATTATATTACTTATGCATATCTTATACTAAGCAAACAATATAATGTATATATAAATATAGTACAACCCTCTCTTCTCTCCTCTCTCTCTCCTCTCTCTCTCTCTCTGTGTGTGGTGTGTGTGTGTCCTGGAAACCAAACCCCAAAGCCGACCAATCCCAGCATCCCCGCCCTTGAGTTCATAGCAAATACCTATTAAAAAGATAATCGATGAAAACTTAACATCTTCTTATTATTATGTAACAGGCAGATGTTTAAATTATCATCTTTAAAAGATACTGTATTAAAATATAAATATATTGTAAAGTCGCGTTTAAGGAACCTTCTAATTCGAAAAATCTTAACACACACACACACACACATTTAACCTTATGGACTTAATATGTGTGTGAAGCTATAATGTATCATCTATAGTTATATACTGATTTACTCATAACTCAGGTAGAGGTATATACACCTTGTAAAACTCTTATAGGAACTATTGACTTAACCAACTTATAATAGTTTAGCCATGTTAAATATGTAAAAGGAACTGGCTTAATAACTATATACTGTAATAATGCATAGACTCGTTTACGTTAAATATACATGTATCTCTTACTTTGTGCATTGGGATCAGTAAAGAGAGAGAAGCAAAGAACAGAGCCGTTGATTCCGGCAGCAAACAGAATGTTTTTCGCAGCAGTAAACGCCGTTACTTGACCTAGGCCTGATAAGTCCATGGATATGTCCCGTAAAATAAGACTAGAAGGTTGTATCACGTAATTGTTCCATAGTTCACTGGATACTGGCAGCTTAACGACGTAGAATACACCAGTAGTATCCACCACAGTTACATCGAAAATAAGCCTTGTCCATTATTAACCTGCGAGTTATATATCAATATGCTTTCTCATTATGTACAAATTAACATGCTTAGTATATCTACAACCTCAACGGAGAGCACGTCTGCAAACGGACACAAAGTTTCCTGGAATGCAAGCGAAGACCGTAGCCCGGGACATCTTGATGAGATGATAACTGCACAATTTCCATAACAGATGGGCGATTCCTGGAGGCGCCTACAGAAAAACAATGTCCACGATTAAATCTTGAAGTTCTTAGTTAAAACGTAAGGAAAGTAGCAAACTTAATAATCTGGATTGCTTATGAAAACCCAGACATACAGCTTTTTAAGAGGCAAGTACAGGAAAACCTTGTGTGTGTGTGTGTGTGTGTTTATGTATGCAAACGCGTATGTGCGCTTGTATGTATAAATAACACAAAAGTACTTCCGGTTTAAATATCTACATTCAGAATTCTGGCTATTACACATTATCTATTTGCATACACATATGTGTGTGGACATAAGAGAAAACTGGGTTTTATTAACCGGTTTCTTAAGAAAAATGCTACTTTTGGCTCAAAACAATGAAAATATAATGTATTTTGCAGACATTAAGAGGAACGTGACCAGATTATGAGATGGTAAATATAAAAACTGCATATCGGCATCTGATGCACAACTAGATATATGCATATAAACGGGAAAAATGCCTCAAAGTGACGGAATTTCCATATTTTGTGGTGATTTTAGCTGATATATATGGGATACACAAAGAAAAAATGCAAAAAAAACCAGGAAAAAACATGGTTTTTGGCTCAAAATAACAAGAAAACAGCGAATTTTGCTATAATCTTACCAGATTATGAAGCAATCGCGAGATCTGTTGCTGGCGCTTGGACAAGCACGGCTCCTCCTGCATTGCTCGGCGGTATACAAATACAGTCTGATGCAGGCGGGATTCTTGGCCCTGGAACGCTCACGGTAGTCCATTGCATCGCCTCGCTTCCCACCAGCGGCACCTCCATGGCCAAGAACCCTCAACCTTAAATGTGTATATATATATACGCTACACACACACACACGCCCCACACATAAGAAACAACTTAATAATTGTTTAAATTAAGTTTTAATAAATATATCATAATGAAATTCTCAAACACCAGGTGCCTGTGCTGGTCCACCTGTAAAATATAAAAAAGTACAATATAAAATATCTAAGTTATTTGTACAATGCAATACAACTGACCTAATATTGGTTGGGAACAGATGCCATATTTCCTCCTCCTCCACCAATACAAAAGTTGAAGAAAAGGATGGTTATGCATCCTTCAACACCACCATGGTGGTGGTGGTGGTGGTGGTGTAATTCTGCAAATAAAAGAAATTTATAAGAAAAAAAGATTAGAAAACAAGAGAGAAACTTACCTCGGGCATTGGATGCAAAGAACAAGAAGAAGATCACAAGAGCAACCATGAATACTCGTGCCATACTTCAATATAAAATATACCTTAGAACTTCTATATATATACTAGTGTAAAATTAATTAAACATTGTTTGTTTGACCATTCCAAAATGTATGAATTATTTTTTTATAAAAACACGTTGAAATGCATGAACATGAAAAAGAAACGGTCTAGCACACACATTATGCATGCAAGACACACGTCTGTATACCATAATTTATATATATATACTATGGATGACGTGGCGTATCCGACAGGAAGACATTTATATATATACTATGGATGACGTGGCGTATCCGACAGGAAGACAGATCATGTGACTGACAGCTGCGTCCTCACATTAAACCCTATTCACATTATGCATGCAAGACACACGTTCTGTATACCATAAATTTATATATATACTATGGATGACGTGGCATATCCGACAGGAACACAGATGATGTGACGTCCTCACATTAAACCCTATTATTTACTGACACGTGCTAGCTATATCATCTTGTTAAGATTAATAAGCTATTAATTAAATACTGTAATGTGTACTCTTTAAATTTAAATTTATTAAGGTTAAGTAATTTGTTATGGTACATGTGTATGTTTACAACATACTTTATGAAAATTCAATTTGTTAAGTATTTTCGTATAAACCACGTATTTTTTATTCAATCTATGCTCAATAATTTTAATTTAATTTCCTAGTAATAAAACAAGAAATGTTATTATACAGCATATTAAAAATAAAAATTTAATTTAATTTATTTTTAAGATTCATTCTTATTCAAATTTAATGCTAATATTTTTTCTGCTTACGATTGTATGTTTTAGTTCTTAAATTTATAATTTTAATATAATATGCTTATAATAGAATAACTTACCTACAATAACCTTTGTATATTAATAAGGTATTTTTATATTTATGAAAAGCTTAAATTAACATGAAATTATTTTAAGTGAGTACTAAAACATTCTTAATACTAAATTAATCATACACATACAATACACTCAAGCACACACGCATACACATATATGAAATTCGTATATACCCATAATTTAAAAAGTCTATAACACACATATACACAGACATTAATTACCCAAACACTCATAAAACATATAGAAATAAGGATGTATATAAATCAAACATTTGTAAGTTTACCAATTTAAAATTATAATTTAAACTATAAAATACATTAATTATTATAAATTTTGAATTATTAAATTAAATAAAAAGCTATATACAGTGTCTTAAATAATAAATTCTGATATATTTTATATGTACTTGTCTTTTATGTAAGTGCAATAATATTATTTAAGTTATAATTATAAACATAAATTATGTCTTAAATAATATTTTTGATTTATTTGTATGTACTTCTTCTATGTAAGTGTATAATTATAAACATGTTTCTGTAAAGTGTGTATTGTGTATAGTTTTTATTATATAAGTTATGCTTAATTATATCTTAATAATAATCTATACTAAGATATTTATAAATTAAAAATAATAGATGGTGCATGCACTTATATAACAACAATATTCATTATCCTTTTAATAATTTGAGAAATTCATGAATATAGTTATTTTTACATATTTTACAATATTAGTGTGTTGTGTGTGTATTCGTGTGAATATACTTTATGCGTATATATGTTGTGTGTTTTATGTAGGCCTTTGTGTGTGTGTGTGTGTCTCTGTGTTGTGTACACAAGCTTTATATATTACGGATATATACGCTTTTCTGTGTGTGTGCACACGCACGTGCATGCCTTAGTGTATGTTTACATACATACCTAAAATTACGACAGAGAAAAACAGTTAAATAAATTTCAAATCATTAATCTTAAGGTAATGGAAAATAATATACTTAGAGAATGGTTAAGATTAAATTCCTTTTTTCAATTAAAAAGATTATTTAAGAATTAAAATATCCATTATTAAATTACAAAGGGAATATAAATACAAATATATATGCATTTCACTAATCAAGATATATTTATAAACATCATTTTTTAATAATATTAATATCCAAGTATTGAGAAGTAAGAGAAACTATGTATTATAAATTAGAAATTATAGTAAATTAAAATATTAGTTTTATAAATTAGTTTAAATTTTTTTAAAAGAGTTAGATATATATTAGTGAGCTTTATACTAACTATTAAGCTATCTTAACATATTTGCCCTTATAAAGTTTGTCGAATTTCCTCAAATAATATACTTAGTAATTAGTTTAAAACAACTCAAGCTACTTTAATATTGCACGTTCGGAGAATATTTTAATTTAATATCCACGAGCTTCTTATACATTATTGAGTTTTGTATTACAAATAAATATAGCTAATTAATTAATATATAAGTCACAAGAAATAAAACAACAAAGACAATCAGTTCATGTTTCTTTTTAATTATACAAAATACATTTTTTAAATATCAAAATATTCTTAAAATAGTGATTTATAACATAAATAAGGATTTATAAAAATTAATGATCGGTAATTCGTTAATTCAATCACTAATTAATCACTTAATTAACATTCACATTTTATGTAATTAGTGTTAATACATTTCAATTATAATTTTATAAATTTAAACTTTCTAGAACATATATATTCAACAAAATATGTATTCTTTGAATATATTTTATTAATATAACTATAATGCATATTCAAGTATACAGTTTATATTTTTGGTGGTTGGTATGTAATTTAAATTAGATAAATTAAAACATTCCACGTAATGAATAATATTTTAATTAAAACTATAAAACTATTATTGGGCGCAAATATTTGGTAGCGCTTAACTATATTAAATATAGATATATCCCTCGTATCCGATCAGTACAATGTTGTCCATGTTAAGTGAAATTTGTTAACTGTAATTGAGTGCACGCTAATATAATTAAGTCTTTTTCGCATGCAAGTCGAGACACACGCACACGTACACAAATGTGTATAAATGGATCCGGTCCCTAGGTAACACACCCATACATAATACACACATGTGTGTGCGTACGCACTATTTAACATCTTAATGTGTGCAATGCACATATAAATTATGTTGTAATAAGTTTGATGAACACAGTTTGACAGTAAGAAATCTATTAAAAAGAATAAATTAATGTGTAAAGTTATAGTAATTAAAAGGCATACGTATTAATACATACATTTGTATATACATTGTTTAACATTTTGATGTGTATCGTATATGAGAACACGAGGCGTGGTTTGCAAGCGTTGAAAACAATTAATATATAAAATGCGAGATTGATGGGATTTTAATATAATTATATTAAATATGTTAATACAGTCGAGTAGTAGCACATTATATATGTTCTAGTAGCATATAATATATATATATATAATATATATATATAGTTATATTAAGATACATAAATTATACTAGAGGTCGTGTTAAAATTGAGTTGGGAAAATCATTTTGTAATTATATTTATATTATTAAAATAAAAAAGATATTTACAATTTTGTAGGCATAATTACTAAACAGAAAACTATACTCAAAACATAATTATCATTTTAGCAATTTAAATTAGTAAACTCGTCATATTTCTTTATGTTTTATGATATACGTGTATGTGTCTTCTGCTTTGTGGCTATGTATATGTAAGTGTGTGTTGTAATGAGTGTGTTGTAGGTGTTTGATTAAACTAACATGGTATAATTGAACCTTTAAAAAGAATAAATGACATGTCAGCATGCCAGCATTTACACGTGGTTTATGTAGTCGAGAACAAACTGGCTTCTTACACGATATCCATGAGAAGTCCACGTAATAGAACCAAACTTGTGTCCTTTTTGAGTAAACCCATTTGTCACCTTAAACTCAACAGTAAACATCCTGGTTTGGTACAGTTTACTAAACTGGAGCAAGTTAGGAACCACTTTAACTCTAACTCCTGATGGAGCTTCAATAGAGACCTTAAACACGCACTCACGCTTGCAACCCACATTGGTAACCCTCCTTGTCACCATGGCGGAGGTGGTGAAATTTGAAACGGATATAGACGGATAGTTCATGTTGTACATATTGTAATGCTTATGATCCTGCACTTCTTACCACTAAAGTCGTAAGCAGCCCCTAACTGACACATGAATTCAGAATACTCTTCATATTGCGTATCATAAACCCAATCCAGGTTCTAAGAGATGCCCTAGGGTTCAGATTCCAGCTCCCATATCGAGGGCGTTGGCGACCCTCTTTAGATCATAAATTTCTAATAGGTTTTCTTGGTTGTCTAATACGCTTGCTGCCATGGTAAACGTGTTATATGTGTTTTTAAATGTATTAAAAACTTACCGCTTGTCACGATAGCTGACTTGATTGCAGCTGGGGACCCAAGTGGGATACTTGGCCTTGAGATAGCAGCTACTGCAGTGACGTGCGACAAGACATAGAAGTTCCACTTATAATGCTGTACCCTTCCTCTACTCTAATATCCCATATCTCTCAAAACTTGAAATCCTGGACCATCTGCAAGGATGTTTTCGCCAGGTGCTGAAACATCAGGCTGCTCAAATGTAAGAAATTAAAGGGGTATTTCACGAAATGAACCTTGAGTATGTCTCCAATAGTGCTTGGTCCCCTAGACGAGAAGCTGCAACAATCGGTGCAGGCTTGACATTGTAACGGGTTCTAGTGTGGAGTATTCTCGCACTAGGTTTGGATACCTGCAAACAACACGTAGTGAGCAATCGTTTAATGATTAAATACGAG
>PUQB01000137.1:0-86415 GCA_003024785.1 Selaginella tamariscina
TGCCACATGTGCCGCTACTGCCACATGAGCTTGAGATAACGTGTCCATGTCCACCATGCTAGATCCTGGTCGATGAACAACCTAAAATCGATACCTTTGCATAATTAAAGCCCAACGTGCAAGTCATCCCCTCATATTTCTCCTCTTCATGATCAAGTTGATTACAGCATGATCGGTTTCCAACAATCTGTCATAGCCATGTAAATACGCATAGAACTTCTGAAAGGCCCATACGACTGCCAGGAATTCCTTATCCGTGGTGGAATAGTTTTTCTCTGCATCATTAAGGCTTTGACTTGCATAAGCAATTGGGTATCGTTGACCATCGGGAGTCTTTTGCAGTAGATATGCTCCCAACCTGACATTGAAGCATCAGTCTGAAGAATAAAGGATCTATTGAAGTCCAGATATCACAACAAAGGTGGAGATCCTAGCCGCACCTTAACGTCCTCGAACGCCTTTTGACACTTCTTGGACCATAGGAATCAACCTCCTTGTTTTAACAATCCTCGCAATGGGGCTGTCAAATTCGAGAACCACAGAACAAATCTCGTTAGCTATGTTGCCTTCCCCAAGAAATGTTGCAATTCCACCACTGACTTAGGAACATGAAATTCTCATATAGCCAAGGTCTTCTCGGGATCCGGCTTCACATTCTCTACCGTGATGATGAATCCTAGGTACTTCATGGAGGTACATCCGAACTTGTAGTTTTGCTCTTTCAACTTCAGTCCGTATTACACCAATTGTTGCAAGACCCATTCTAACTGTTGAAGGTGTTCTTTCCATGTAACAGAGAGTGAATCAGAAAGTCGTCAATATATGCACGTGCAAATTCTTTAAAGCCATCCAATAATCCATCATCTGCTGAAAGGTTGTTGGGCCCTAACCAATCCAAATGGCATAACTGTAAACTCGTATAAGCCGGATGGTGTTTGAAATGCTGACTTTGCTGCATCTTCAAGAGTCATAGGGATCTACTAATAGCTAAAAGCCATGTCAATGATAATGAAGTATCGGTTGTTCCCAATACATTGACCAAATCATCAACCCTCGGTAGTGGATACGAATTTGAAATAGAAACATTATTTAAATGGTCGAAAGTCGATAGTGAAATGTGTAATCCCATCCAGCTTAGGAACTAGGTATTGTTCTGCCGCCCATGGACTTCAGTAATTACATATCACCTTAACTCCAGCATCCGGAGTGTCCAAGTCCATAGTAATGCTCGTACTTTATTACTGTAACACATACACAAGCATAATCAATAGCAACCTCTAAATTCAAGGGCTGGGATTGAAGATTTGTGGCTGAGGTGAAGCTTTAGGAAACCTGTATAAGACTGAGAAATAATTTAAATCATTGTACCTTTTGATAGCTTGATTTTTCTAGGGACCGGTAGGGGAACCTTACTTATCTTCAAGAAAGCTGAAGGTTCGCTGTACACTTTGGTAAGGCTGAAAGAGTAGAGCAGAATAAATAGAAACTGCAAGGGCCATCTATAACATAAAATGAAAAATCAGAACATGGCTTCTTAAGTACTACAAAATGTCCAACAAAAAAAAACAAGGATACTGTATACAATATGTATATATATGTGTGTGTCCTACAAAACAAGTTACACACACGTGTATATATATATGAAAGAGAGAAGAGAAATTAACGATGAACTTTATTGCAGCATAATGGAAAGGAGTATTAATGTTATTATATTGGACAAATATTGACATTGTCACTTACTATGTGTCATTGACATAATAAAGAGTGTTTAATTAAAATATCTGCCACAAGCATAAAATGCACTTCTCATATGGATACAGCAATGGGGCTCCTCACATAGTGGATACCGTCACTCCAGCCCAAGGCAGAGTAGATCCATGTAGTACTGTTGTCTCCAGCAGACGCAGCCGTCAGTGTTACAGTGTAGGAGAGCTTCTGACCGATGCTAGTGAAATTCAACACTTTGGGGCTCACATCTATGGACAGCCTTGAGTCACTTACAGCTTCTAATGTGTACATATATACTGACTTCTCTCGTCCAACGTTTGTTAGCGTCCTTTCAACTATTTGGCTTCCATTTAGAGCATTGAATCCAATCGATGGATAGTTTAGGTCGAATCTTGTTAAAGATGCATTCTTTGGACATTCACTTGACTTATCTCCAGTAATGTTACGTATTTGCTCCGAAGTATAACCAATCCTGCAGAGATAAGTCATGTAGTCTTTGGGCTGGATATCATATACTAGTCCTGGATCAATGGCCTTTGCTGGCTGGATATGACCTGAACCATAGCTGAACACTGTAACTGGTTCCATTGTAAGATATGGTTTTGTTGGTGTTGTCCAAAGTCGTTGCTGCCATTATTTGGTTTTTTTAAAGCATGTATTATCAAATTTAATCTTTTTAGTTATTATGATCAGGATTGAGATAGACGAGTCAAGAACAGATTATCTAACACAATGCAATTACATGACTACAAACTTATTGTTTTGTTTTTGTTTATTTATAATAGATGGTGTAATATGAAATATTGTATATTAATAAATACTACGTACCAGTTGTCATGAGTGCTGATTTTAGTGCAGCAGGGCTCCACGTTGGGTGATAAGATTTTAAGACTGCCAATGCTCCACCAGCATGAGGTGTTGCCATCGATGTTCCAGAAAGCAATGCATATTCAGAATATATAGATTTACTGCCTATATAGACGGGAATATTACTAGGCCAAGCTGCCAATATCTACTCCAGGAGCTGTGACGTCCGGCTATGTAATATCAAATTGTAGAAAACAAATAGCGAAAGAAATATAATATAAGCACTTACTTTTATAATGTTTGAATCCAAAGTGTTTGGTCCTCTCAGTGAAAACCCTGCCATTACTGGAGCAGGCTTATAGTTATTTATTTGAGTGCCCTGCACGATGTGGTTAATAACTGAACCATTCATAAAACTACAATACCTTGTCTAACCTTTTGTGTATCGATTAATCTGTCGATGGTGCTAGCAGCAATGGTGAAAACCAAGGTGCTGCATTTATAACTGACTGGTGTAAATATTAAAGTTTCCAGCACCAGCAGCAACAGGAATTCCTCGCTCCACGGCATGGTAAGCACCAATAGCGATCCCATCAATACTGTACAAAATTGGTGGTCCTCCAATTGAGATTGATATCACGTCAACTCCATCGTTGACTGCATCGTCGAATGCAGCTAGTATGTCGGATTCATCACAACCGATTCCCCAACATGCTTTGTACACAGCAAGCCTTGCAAAGTCTGCACCTCCTCGAGCTGTCCCATCGCAAGTCCTTCCATGCTTACATTTCTTACTGCTCTTCCCGCTGCAGTAGAGGCAGTGTGGGTGCCATGACCATTGTCGTCCCTCGCATTATGGTTAGGTTTGGGACCGAATCCCTTGTCATAGTAACGGGCTCCAATAAGCTTTCTGTCAAGATTGTGTCAAGGGTTAACAGTGACGCACCCTTTGTAGTATTAAGCTTGATGTGTTTAACCTGTTACAGTTGACCACAAGAGTAGCATTCAATCCAGGTGGGTTCACACACGTTCCTTTCCAACGAGATGGAACAGGTCCCATGCCAAAATCCTCGAAGCTTTTGGATTCTGGCCAGATACCTGTTTCCAATTCTAACTATTGTTAATCCATGTGCTCACTTGTATGCAGTGATTTTCAGTACACACGCACACACAAGGAATATCATATTTATAGCTATTTTGAATAACCTGTGTCTATCATCCCAACAACTACGTCGTATGAGCCTCCCATTTGTTGCTTCAGATAAGAAAAAGAAGTATAGCCAATAAGTCCCACGAACGAGTTGTAAGGACGCTGTATGTTTTGCTGGGATAGATGTTGATAACATCAGGCATATCTGGAAATTCAAACAAACATAAGATACGTAGGATTCTAAAATTATGCCAGCCTTAACTGGATAAGTAATCAGCTTGCTCTACCGTCAACCTTGCGGAGAACCCACTGAACGAGTATTTGTAGCTATAAACCATTGCTTCAGCGGCAGAGTCCAAACTGGTCAATATAAATATGAATATATTTTCAAAATTATCGAAAGTAGTAGCCTAGCTTAGGCCGATATGTCCATATATATATATATAAGTTTATTAGTTGCAACTGCTTACCTTCCCGTTGCTTTTGAGAGCATAGCATGGTGCTCTAAAGACAATGACTCTGCATTTTTGTTTCTTGTACCTCCTAGATATACTATGTACGTCTGAACTCGTGGAAGCTGTATACATGTCAATTGTATGAAATATAATATATAAAAGAAAGAAATTACTTGAGTTGAAGATTTGGATGGTATTGTAGCAGAATTCATATACAGCAAAGTCGCAAAAAGCATTACTCGGAGAAGCATCGTACTTGGAGATGAATATGCAGGCAGCCAGCCATTTAAGCAGCCTCTTCAGTTTCTCCGGCTACATCTCCAATGCTAATTGGTTGTTTGTTTGTGACCACAATTGTTTAGAGCCAGTAAATAAATTAATTGTATCTTAGCTTAGTAAGGAAAGAACAAAAAAAAAACTTAAAATATGTAAAATGGCTAAGTTTTCTCTATTGGTGAAGGTTTTAAATTACATTAATATTTCTTGTGAATTCTTAATTGTTTTTCTTTTCTAATGTAAAAGGGGTGATACTATCACTCGCGTTCTTAAAAGAAAGGGAATGGCAAGGACAATGACTTTCCCTTTAAATTTTAACCCTAATTCGGTGATGTGATAGTCTGTAATAATACTATTGAGAAAACTTTAGTAATATGAAAAATCAACATTTTTAAACTCATAAAATTAAAAATATCAGAAGTTAGGTAAGAAAAACTAGATTAAACAATATAAAGAGTTTTATATAAAGTCACGTTTAATTGAAAACACATCAACTAAAAAAACGTATATATCAGAATGACATATAATAGCTTATATCAGAAATTTAAGTAATAAAATTAAACATGTAAACATACATAAAAGCTACATAAAAGAATTTAAAAACACCAACATATAAAGACTTTCCCCTTATTGTCACAATTGCTAATAATTCGGTGATTTTAATTATGTGTAATAATATTATTGAGAAAATTTTATGAATATGAAAAATTAACATTTTTAAACTCATATAATTAAAAACATCAGTTAGGTAAGATTATACCATATATTAGAGTTACACATCAACTAAAAAAAACGTATATCAGAATCACATAAAATAGCTTATATCAGAAATTTAAGTAATAAAATTAAACATGTAAACATACATAAAAGCTACATAAAAGAATTTCAAAACAGGAATATATAAAGAACTATATAAAAGGCTATAATAAAATTCAATTTAAAAATGAATTAATAAAACATTAATTGTGTGAATCGTTGTATATAAAAATCAGATTGGGATTTTTGATTTTGTCTGTGATTTTTGTTAAGGTTTTTCATTTAAAAGAAAAATAAATCATATTTTTCAATTTCATAACAGAACATATTAAAAACTATGTAAGAAGACCAACTTATTTAACAAAATTTAGTTTAAAATTGACCAATAAATTATTAGAAAAAAAATAATAATAAATCGGGAATTTCAATATGACTTTTGTATATAACGATTCACACATTAATTACTTATACAAAAATACTATTATTTTAACTTCCTGCATTAAAAAGTAAAATACAATATCATGCAGAAGGCTGGTTGAATTTCTGAATTGGTGGAAGCGTAACTTGCCAAAAGGACAGACACGTTCGACCGCGAATATCAAAAAGCTCTTAAATACAGAGGTTGCCCTCGGAAGCTTGGCGAGAGCCTGACTATAGAATGCTGAGGTGCTTGTTAGATGTGTCTAAAGATGCTGAACAATCACTCTACACGTAAGAAAAAACTTAATTAAACACTTGAATTGCTAACCATTATAGAATTATAAATTTAGATTAGAATAGCCATTACAAACGTTGTAACTAAAATGAAAATAATACATGAAATTGAAAATATTAAAAAAAAAATTAATTAATACTTATGTATAAATTATTAATATTTTAAACATACATTTTAAAAAATATTCTTTCTTTAAACATATATTATTCTAAAATTATTTTTTATATTAAAAAATATTAATTAAATAATTAAAATTATTAATTATTAAAAAAATGAGATTATATACATTTTCATTTTAGTTACAAAGTATATTATTGTTCTTTCAATATTGCACATAACCTTTACTATATGATCTATTTGGGAGTCCCTAGTGCCAAAATTACATTTGAAGTTTTTATATTGGCAAAACTGAATTTTTATAGTCAGCCTTGGTTAATAATCAGGGAATTGCATTTTTAAATGTCTTCCAATTCTTAACAACCTCCATAGATTTTTGTTGTCCCCCCTAAATCTTTGGATAAAGCACGTGTGAGATATATACGTTGTTACATGACATACCTTGCCACATATACATTTTAGGGCTTTCCGTTTGTGTCCGTTAGCACGGTGCGCTTGGATCCTGATTGTCTCATGGTATCGGAGCTCGGATAGCGCCATGGAAGGAAAGCCATCCATCCGCGAGTTTGATGGAGAAGGATTTGAGGGATTCAAGATCCATCTTGAATCCTTTCTCTTATTTCATGGGTTGTTGGGGATTGTAGATGGAACAGAGCCGTCGCCAGCTCCAGGTTCTACTGCTGCTGAGGTACGTGACTGGAATCTCCGGGATTCCAAGGCTAGAGGAAGTATTGCAATGTGCCTGTCCTCGAATGTATTATTTGCTGCTCCATCCATTCCCAAATCCACTGCAGCAGCACTTTGGAAATGGTTGAGCGACACCTATGGCATCAAGAGTGAAATGGATGTCTTCAACATCCATTCACAGCTAGATTCCTTGAGGCTAGAGGAAAATGGTAGTATCCAGACTCACATTGCCAAGCTCCAGGGATTTTTCACACAGCTTGCGGCTGCTGGGGCGAAGCATTGTCTCACGGATGAGCAGCAGAGGCTGCGACTCTACAAGTCCTTGCCGGCTAGTTGGAAGAATGCAGTTGAGAGCTTGCTTCTCCAACCAGGGATGACTTGGGCAGATGCCGTGAGGAGTCTTCGCAATATTGAAGCCATGCGAAGTGAGAGGGCGGAAATGCCACATGCTATGTATGCTTCACAGGCTCTTGGTGATGCCAAAGTGGCAAAAACGTATGCAGCAGCAAATGCCCAGAAAGGGCAAAATTCTGGGGCAGTAGCAAATGCCCAGAAAGGGCAAAATTTCAGGGTAGCAGCAAATGCCCAGAAAGGGCAAAATTCTAGGGCATTTGGGCGTGCCAAGGCCAGACTTGCTAAGAATCAGTGTGCTCGTTGCTTGGAGATGGGCCATTGGGCTCAAGATTGCACTGCTCCAAAGCCTGTCAAACGACCAATTGCTATGACGGCGAAAGCTAATCTACTCGAGAGCAATGGGACTGCTACAACAAATGAGGTTGACGAGGAACTCTACAACGCAGAGGCAGTTGTAGCACCGAGTAGGTGGCTTCTAGACTCTGGTTGTACTAATCTTATGGGCAATAAGAAAAGTCTTTTTGAGTGTTACCAACCGAACATTGAAAAGCATGCTGTTCATTTAGGTGATAATACCACCATCCCTGTGGAAGGCATCGGGCAATTTCGGCTCTCACTTGATCATGGGCGGACCATGACATTTGATGGTGCCATGCACGTCTCCACCTTGCGACGTAATTTAATGTCCATCGCCAAGATATGCGATCAAAGTGCAGTGGTAGTCTTTGATGCAAAGGGAGTCTCCTTGGTTGACTCTAGCGACTTTCACATGCTTGGTACACAGTTGCTTCGTGGGAAACGCATTGGGGACTTGTACGAGATTACTGCTGCCGACTCAGTTCAGGCCTTTCAAACTGTGGAGGCAGATTCTCGTGCAGAGCTCTGGCACAAGAGACTCGGTCATGTGAATTACCAATCTCTTCAACGAATGAAATCACAAGGCATAGTTACTGGATTGGATTTCCGACGTATCCCATCTACGTTTTGTGAAGCTTGTGTTTTAGGCAAGCATCACCGCCGAAATTTCTCGCCGAGTAAGCATCGAGCGATTGGACTTTTGGACTTGGTCCATTCTGATCTTTGTGGTCCCATGGACGTGCCAAGCCATGATGGTGCGAAGTATTTCATCACATTCATTGATGACTATAGCCGTCGGACATGCATTCACTTCTTGATGCGCAACGAAGTTGTTGCGTTTCAAACATATAAGGCCTATGTTGAAAATCTCCTTGGCCGAAAGATAAAAGCTCTTCGAGTTGACGGTGGTGGTGAATACCTCAACAATGAGCTTCGGGGCATCTGTCGTGATGTAGGCATACGACTGCAAGCCACGGCTCGCTACACCCCCCAGCAAAATGGTGTTGCAGAAAGGAAGAATCGCACTCTTGTCAATGCTGCTCGTGCTTTGTTAGCTGATGGACATCTTGACAAGACGTTTTGGCAAGAGGCCATAGCCACAGCAATGCATGTCCAAAATCGCCTTGCTACGGCTGCTTTGGATGGAAAAACCCCTGAGGCATTTTGGACAGGGTCTACTCCTGATGTGTCTCACTTTCGAGTCTTCGGTTGTGCGGCATACGCACATACCCCTGATCAACTTCGGAAAAAACTGGATCCCAAAAGTAAAAAATTCATCTTCATAGGATATGCACAAGATGACACCATCGGGAGAAAAGCTTACAAGTTGTGGGATCTTGCATCTCATAAGGCTCTTGTTAGCACGGATGTCATGTTCAACGAAGATGACTTTCCCATGCGCACAGAGGCTCTTCAAGATCCTTCTTTCATTGATGAGACTCAACTTGTTCCTTTGATACCACTTATGGGAGATGGTCCACTCTTGCCTCCGCCTTTAGATCCTATTCATGAGTTACCACTAGAGATTCCACTGGGGAATCCTCCACTTCTAGACATGCCTGAACCAGTTGATGCTCAAATTGAGGATAGGCCTTCGACACCTCCACCTCGTCGACGTCGTGGCATGCCTGATCCGATGCCAATTCTTGATCAACCCCGGGAACGTCGACCTTCATTGAAAGTCCGAGAAAATATTGAAGTAGATGCTGCGGAGCTCGATGATTTTTGTGGTCTTGTTGATGCTGGCATCCCCATGACCTATGATGAGGCCGTCTCAGGGCCTGAGGCTCCATATTGGATGGAAGCCATTGCGGAAGAAGTTGCTTCCATTCGGGTTAACGGCACCTATGTTCAAGTGGATTCAGCACCACCGGGACGACGTGTTTTGGATCCAAAATGGATCTTTTCCAAAAAGTATGGAAAAGATGGTCAAGTGGTACGTTATAAGGCACGGTTAGTTGTTCGCGGATTTCGCCAAGTCCATGGCCTTGACTATGATGAAAACATTCTCACCAGTTGTAAAAATGGCCAGCCTCCGTACCCTTTTTGCACTTGCGGCTGCTCGCAAATGGCAAGTCCACCATATGGATGTCAAGACAGCCTTCTTGAATGGGGATTTGCAAGAGGATATCTACATGCATATACCTCTTGGTTTGAGGATGATGTTGCCTCTAGTGGCACTATATGGCAATTGCGGAAAGCTTTGTATGGCTTAAAACAAAGCTCCCGTGTTTGGTACCAAAAATTTGATGCTACCTTACGTGCTCAAGGCTTTTCTCGCTGCCATGCTGATCCCAATGTGTATGTGAAAGGCCATGCCAAGAGCATGCTCATCGTGGCCCTCTATGTTGATGATTTGCTCATCATGGGTGATGACACTGATGCCATTGCTGCTCTAAAAGTTTCTCTAGCCAGCAATTCCAGATGAAGGACCTTGGCCAAGTTTCTTACTTTCTTGGCTTTGAGGTCACACATGATCCCAAGTCTGGTAGCTACATGCTTAGCCAACACGTAAGGTCGAAGTCTTGCTGGATCGGTTTGGTATGCGTGATTGCCACCCTGTCAAGACCCCAATGGTTGTCGGTGCCATTGACCTCACAATTGAGCAACCCGGTGAGCCTCTACCTGCTGGGACTCCTTATCGGCATCTCATCGGTTGTCTCACATATTTGTCCCTAATGACTCGCCCCGACATCGCATATGCGACTATTGCCTTAAGTCAGTATAACACGTCACCAACCACCATGCATTGGCAAGCTGCCAAGCGTATCGTCAGATACCTTCGGGGCACTATGGATTGTGGCATTGCTTATTCGGGAGGTGATGCATCGTTGACATGCTACACAGATGCTAGCTTTGCCAACAACAAAGGTCATCGCTCAACTTCTGGCATTTGCCTTTCCTTCTCAGGAGGTGCCATTGCGTGGGCTTCTAAGCGACAATCTGTGGTGGCACTTTCTAGTGCAGAAGCTGAGTACATTGCACTCACTTGGTAGCAGGGAAGTGGTTTGGGCTCGGGGGCTACTTGCTGAGCTGGGATGTCCACAAGCTGGCCCACTCCTTCTTGGTGCGACAACTTGAGCAGCATTGCCATGTCCAAGAACCCCGTCCACCATGCTCGCTCGAAGCACATTGAAGTCCAATTCCACTACGTGCGTGAGCTAGTTGATGGTGGCACACTGGCCGTCCAACATCTTGGGACAAAGGACATGCCAGCTGACCTTCTCACCAAGCCATTGGGGCCACACCAGTTTCAACTCTTGCGCCACGGATTTGGCGCTTGGATCCTGATTGTCTCATACGTAAATATAAAACTTTGAAGGATATATATGTGTAAGGTTCTATAGTATATATGTAGTATATACACCATGTAAACTTGTGAGGTTCCATGGTATATATGCCTTAGACTTGTAAGGTTCCATGGTTATATGCAGCTATGTAGACTCTACCATGGAGATGCATGTGACACTAGGATTTACTTAGCACTAGATACACTAATATGGGTGTGCTAATCAGTATAAATGCCTTGTATGAGTCAGACCTAATCGAATCATATTTGGTAATCACATCTCTCTAATTGGTGGAGATGTTGGGTGGGTAATACTTTAAAGATTTAGTTTTTTTTAATATTTTTTTAAATATTTTTTTAGTTTTTTTTTTGTCTTCCTCTCCCTTTGTTGTTATTGTTCATGATGGCAAATGAAGAAAGGTGGTTATAATTGTTTGATGAGCTACAGTTGAGCGTGGTGAATCATATTGCTCTTTTATAAAATTCACTAAGGTATGTAGCAAAATGCTAGTATGCCGCAGAGTGCCACTCCACACCTTTTGAGTTTGAATCCACGTGTTTGTCCAAAGTTCTTCAAGGGAGAGCTGGAGCGGATGTGTACCATTGGTGGGAACACTTTCAAGGGATTGTTGATTATCATGGATGGTCTGGATCTCAACGGTTGCAAGCGTTCCCAATGTGTCTGCAAAGACTTGCCTTGTAATGGTACAATGGTGTCCTCGTTCTCAATCGACAAAATTGGAACATCTTGTTCTATCGATTCAAGCAAGTTTTTAATAAGCCCAAGGATTCTGCTGTAGCTTTTCGTGAGCTCCATGGCTTGAAGCAAGTGTCGAGAGAGATTATTCAACGATTTGGGATCAAGTTTCAGAACTTGGTCAATCGTGTGGATCTGAGCATGAAAGAATGTGTACGGTTGGCTTGTTGTGGCCGACTCTTCACCCTGATTTGGCTGGCTTGGTGGAGGGATTTGGTCCTCAACTATAGAGGAGGCTTGAAGGATTGCACAATGATTTGAGAACGTTGGTGCAACACAACGTGTATCCTGTACCAGCACTTATTCTTGGAACTTCTTCAATATTCGATCCTATTCTAATGAAAGTGGGTGCTATCTAGATGGAGGACAAGTCCTCAGGCCGCAGGAGGGGCTAAGGCCAATTTGCTGGTTGGCGTGGTCATGGTTGTGGTTGTGGGTGAAACATTCAGTGCTATGAGTGCCAAGGTTGAGGACATGTTGCACAAGCATGTGCAAATCAACATCAAATAGCTGCCATTGAGACTACAAAAGAAGTTGAAATGCTTTCTCAACCGGAAAATGGGAGTAGTGCACGGGGTGTCAGAGGACCCATACACTAGGCACATTGCACCACCTCTAAAGAATTTGACTTATGTGCATAGTCAACACTTCCCGAAGCACCTTGTTCTTCATGCTTGTGCGGGCGTAGGGGTTGAGTTATTGGACATCGACCGATTTATGTTTGTGTTCTCAAGCATAGAAGAAACTCCTGTTTCAGTCTTGATGAACTTCGGATCCGGTATATCTTTTATCAATCGATCGGTAGTTGAGTCCCTGCACTTGCACACAGTACCTGTCGAGAGAACTTTAAAAGTAGTGTTTACTGATAAGAAGTCATTTGCTCAATCACATCGAATTGCTCACGTGCTATGGTGCTAGGATGATACCTATATACTTTCGTTGCAGGTGATGTCGAACCAAGTTCATGACATCATCCTGGGTGTCAATTGGCTCCGTGCAGTCAAGGCGAGATGACGTGCACGTTGTCTATCTTAGGATGTCCCCATTGTGGGCTACATGACATGCACCGCATGGCATGGCAACGACATTGCAAGGCATCATGGCGTTTAAGGAAAAGTCTTCTTCGAAGCCGAGCCAAGATATCAAAGACTTGTTGGCGAGGTATCCAAAACCTATTCAAACCCATTGTAGGAGCTGTGATCCCTTAGTAACTACTCGGCTCACATCCTGACTAGTACACTCGCCCAATCAAGGAGAAGGATATCCTAAATTTGCATGAGGGAGATGTTGGAGTTGAAGGTGATATATAAGTCCCGAAGTCTTGGGCGACACTCTGGACATGTATGAGTACATTCATACGTGTCCTGCATGAGTATTATCGCAGGTCTTGCCACAATGGGGCCAATACAAGTGCTTCGAATTCGTTGGAATCTCATATGTCCAGACATTGGGTTGTTATGAAAGAATTGTAACTAAGAGTTAATGTTAACCGGTGGTGCCACCACATGACACTTGAAATCGTCTCCAACAAAACAAGCATGTCATCCATCAATTGAAAGACTGTGCATATGTACGAAAGTTAAGATCCTCACCTCTCAAGACTTCACGCAACCTTCTGATCTACAGCTTTGCCTTCTGGGCCTCCTAGTGTCTTCCCGCCTAAGAAGGATGCGATCGGGGAGGGTGTTTGGTGCCACATGTGCCGCTTCCGCCACAAGAACTTGAGATAACGTGTCCATGTTCACCATGCTAGATCCTAATCGATGAACAACATGAAATCAATACCCTTGTAGAATTAAAGCCCAACGTGCAAGTCATCCCTTCACATTTCTCCTTTTCATAATCGAGTTGATTATAGCATGATCAGTTTCCAACAATGTGTCAAAGCCATGTAAATACGCATGGAACTTCTGAAAGGCCATACGACTGCTAGAATTCCTTATCTGTGGTGAAATAGTTTTTCTCTACATCACTAAGGCTTGACTTGCATAAACAATTGGGTATTGTTGACCATGGGAGTTTTGTAGTAGATATGGTCTAACTTGAATCTGAAGTATCATGAAGAATAAAGGATCTATTGAAGTCCAGATATCACAACAAAGGTGGAGTCCTAACAGCACCTTAACATCCTCAAATGCCTTTTGACACTTCTTGAACCATAGGAATCAACCTCTTGTTTTAACAATCCTCGCAATGAGGCTGTCAAATCTGAAAACCACAAACAAACTTCATTAAGTATGTTGCCTTCCCTAAGAAACTGCAACTCGCCACTAACTGAGGAACAAGAAATTCTCATTAGCTAGGGTCTTCTCGGGATCCGGCTTCACACCCTCTACGTGATGATGAATCCTAAGTACTTCATGGAGGTACATCCAAACTTGCACTTTTGCTCTTTCAACTTCAATCCATATTGCACCAATCGTTGCAAGACCCATTCTAATTAATGAAGATGTTTTTCCCATGTAATTGAGAGTGAATCCGAAAGTCGTCAATATAGACACGTGCAAATTCTTCAAAGCCCTCCAATAATCCATCATCCGCTGAAAGGTTGTTGTCCCGACCAATCCAAATGGCATAACCGTAAACTTGTATAAGCCAGATGGTGTTCGAAATGCTGACTTTGCTACATCTTCAAGAGCCATAGGGATCTGCCAATACCAGAAGCCATGTCAAGGATAATGAAGTATCGATTGTTCCCAATACATCAACCAAATCATCCACCCTCGGTAATGGATACAAATTTGAAATAAAACATTTTCAATGGCCGAAAGTCGATAGTGAAATGTGTAGTCCCATCCGGCTTAGGAATTAGGTATGGTTATGTCGCACATGGACTTTTGGAATTACATATCACCTTCAACTCCAGCATCTCCCTCAGGTCGACGTGTCCGGAGTGTTAAGTCGATAGTAATCCTCATACTTGATTACTGTAACACATACACAAGCATAATAAATAGCAACCTCTAAATTCAAGGGCTGGGATTGAAGATTTGTGGCTGTTTAAGAAACATGTATAAGACTGAGAAATAATTTAAATCATTGTACCTGTTGTAGGGGAACCTTACTTTATCTTCAAGAAAGCTGAAGGTTCACTGTACACCTTGGTAAGGCGTGAATTCTGAAAGAGTAGAGGAGAAGAAATAGAAACTGCAAAGGCCATCTATAACATAAAATGTAAAATCAAAAAGACAAGGATACTGTATACAATATGTATATGTGTGTGTGTCCTAAAAAACAAGACAATGGATATTATTGTTAGACATTCTATATCATGGTAATAACTGTGTTTGTACAAGTGTGAATTTTATGTGGCTTAACGAGTTTATGTTTGTCTGTACGTCATTACATAATTCTATCAAATGATGAGTAAAACATATTATTAATTACATGTGATTGTTTTTTTTTCACATGTTTTAATAAAATATAGTGTCAAAGAAATAATATACATTTAAGAATAAAATTAAAAAAAGTTTAATATGTATGGTCTGTTTAACGAGCATAAGACGAGAAAGTACTTAAATGTTACAAGAGGTACATATACGTAACATTTATGCTATGTATAAATGTTAAGTTATGCACCACACATTGCTAAAGAAAACGTTACGTATATGTACCTCTTGTAGCTATTATATGTATACACAAAGTACATAAACCATACAAACATATAGACATAAAATGTAAAATTTTATAATAAATTTTCAAATTAAGTCCACCACACATTGCTAAAGAAAACGTTACGTATAATGTAAAATTTTATAATAAATAAGTATAAAGCACGAACATTACCGGGCCAGAGTTCCAGGCGGAGATCCCACAAGTATTAAATTTAGCAAATCATAAAGAACCGCTTGGTTGTCTTACTATATGGCCTCATCAAGTGAAAGTAAGTTCCATATCTCTCCTGTTCACACACACGTATATATATAGAGAGAGAGAGAAATTAACGATGAACTTTATTGCAGTATAATGGAAAGATATTAATGTTATTATATTGGACAAATATTGACATTGTCACTTACTATGTGTCATTGACATAATAAAGAGTGTTTAATTAAAATATCTGCCACAAGCATAAAATGCACTTCTCATATGGATACAGCAATGGGGCTCCTCACATAGTGGATACCGTCACTCCAGCCCAAGGCAGAGTAGATCCATGTAGTACTGTTGTCTCCACCAGAAGCAGCCGTCAGTGTTACAGTGTAGGAGAGCTTCTGACCGATGCTAGTGAAATTCAACACTTTGGGGCTCACATCTATGGACAAGCCTTGAGTCACTTACAGCTTCTAATGTGTACATATATACTGACTTCTCTCGTCCAACGTTTGTTAGCGTCCTTTCAACTATTTGGCTTCCATTTAGAGCATTGAATCCGATCGATGGATAGTTTAGGTCGAATCTTGTTAAAGATGCATTCTTTGGACATTCACTTGACTTATCTCCAGTAATGTTACGTATTTGCTCCGAAGTATAACCAATCCTGCAGAGATAAGTCATGTAGTCTTTGGGCTGGATATCATATACTAGTCCTGGATCAATGGCCTTTGCTGGCTGGATATGACCTGAACCATAGCTGAACACTGTAACTGGTCCTCCATTGTAAGATATGGTTTTGTTGGTGTTGTCCAAAGTCGTTGCTGCCATTATTTGGTTTTTTAAAGCATGTATTATCAAATTTAATCTTTTTAGTTATTATATGATCAGGATTGAGATAGCACGAGTCAAGAACAGATTATCTAACACAATAATGCATTCATCTACAGTTTATTTATTTTTGTTTATTTATAATAGATGTATATTAATAAATACTACGTACCAGTTGTCATGAGTGCTGATTTTAGTGCAGCAGGGCTCCACGTTGGGTGATAAGATTTTAAGACTGCCAATGCTCCACCAGCATGAGGTGTTGCCATCGATGTTCCAGAAAGCAATGCATATTCAGAATATATAGATTTACTGCCTATATAGACGGGAATATTACTAGGCCAAGCTGCCAATATATCTACTCCAGGAGCTGTGACGTCCGGCTATGTAATATCAAATTGTAGAAAACAAATAGCGAAAGAAATATAATATAAGCACTTACTTTTATAATGTTTGAATCCAAAGTGTTTGGTCCTCTAGTGAAAACCCTGCCATTACTGGAGCAGGCTTATAGTTATTTATTTGAGTGCCCTGCACGATGTGGTTAATAACTGAACCATTCATAAAACTACAATAACCTTGTCTAACCTTTTGTGTATCGATTAATCTGTCGATGGTGCTAGCAGCAATGGTGAAAACCAAGGTGCTGCATTTATAACTGACTGGTGATAATAAAGTTTCCAGCACCAGCAGCAACAGAATTCCTCGCTCACGGCATGGTAAGCACCAATAGCGATCCATCAATACTGTACAAAATTGGTGGTCCTCCAATTGAAATTGATATCACGTCAACTCCATCGTTGACTGCATCGTCCGAATGCAGCTAGTATGTCGGATTCATCACAGATTCCCAACATGCTTTGTACACAGCAAGCCTTGCAAAGTCTGCACCTCTCTCGAGCTGTCCCATTCGCAAGTCCTTCCATGCTTACATTTTTTTACTGCTCTTCCCGCTGCAGTAGAGGCAGTGTGGGTGCCATGACCATTGTTGTCCCTCGCGTTATGGTTAGGTTTGGGACCGAATCCCTTGTATATAACGGGCTCCAATAAGCTCTGTCGAGATTGTGTCAAGGGTTAACAGTGAGCGCACCCTTTGTAGTATTAAGCTTGATGTGTTTAACCTGTTACAGTTGACCACAAGAGTAGCATTCAATCCAGGTGGGTTCACACACGTTCCTTTCAACGAGATGGAACAGGTCCCATGCCAAAATCCCTCGAAGCTTTTGGATTCTGGCCAGATACCTGTTTCCAATTCTAACTATTGTTAATCCATGTGCTCACTTGTATGCAGTGATTTTCAGTACACACGCACACACAAGGAATATCATATTTATAGCTATTTTGAATAACCTGTGTCTATCATCCCAACAACTACGTCGTATGAGCCTCCCATTTGGTTGCTTCAGATAAGAAAAAGGAAGTATAGCCAATGAAGTCTCACGAACGAGTTGTAAGGACACTGTATGTTTTGCTGGGATAGATGTTGATAACATCAGGCATATCTGGAAATTCAAACAAACATAAGAACGTAGGATTCTAAAATTATGCCAGCCTTAACTGGATAAGTAATCAGCTTGCTCTACCGTCAACCTTGCGGAGAACCCACTGAACGAGTATTTGTAGCTATAAACCATTGCTTCAGCGGCAGTCCAAACTGGTCAATATAAATATGAATATATTTTCAAAATTATCGAAAGTAGTAGCCTAGCTTAGGCGATATGTCCATATATATATATATAGTTTATTAGTTGCAACTGCTTACCTTCCCGTTGCTTTTGAGAGCATAGCATGGTGCTCTAAAGACAATGACTCTGCATTTTTGTTTCTTGTACCTCCTAGATATACTATGTACGTCTGAACTCGTGGAAGCTGTATACATGTCAATTGTATGAAATATAATATATATAATAGAAAGAATTACTTGAGTTGAAGATTTGGATGGTATTGTAGCAGAATTCATATACAGCAAAGTCGCAAAAAGCATTACTCGGAGAAGCATCGTACTTGGAGATGAATATGCAGGCAGCCAGCCATTTAAGCAGCCTCTTCAGTTTCTCCGGCTACATCTCCAATGCTAATTGGTTGTTTGTTTGTGACCACAATTGTTTAGAGCCAGTAAATAAATTAATTGTATCTTAGCTTAGTAAGGAAAGAACAAAAAAAAAACTTAAAATATGTAAAATGGCTAAGTTTTCTCTATTGGTGAAGGTTTTAAATTACATTAATATTTCTTGTGAATTCTTAATTGTTTTTCTTTTCTAATGTAAAAGGGGTGATTACATCGCGTTCTTAAAAGAAAGGGAATGGCAAGGACAATGACTTTCCCTTTAAATTTTAACCCTAATTCGGTGATGTGATAGTCTGTAATAATACTATTGAGAAAACTTTAGTAATATGAAAAATCAACATTTTTAAACTCATAAAATTAAAAATATCAGAAGTTAGGTAAGAAAAACTAGATTAAACAATATAAAAGAGTTTTATATAAAGTCACGTTTAATTGAAAACACATCAACTAAAAAAACGTATATATCAGAATGACATATAATAGCTTATATCAGAAATTTAAGTAATAAAATTAAACATGTAAACATACATAAAAGCTACATAAAAGAATTTAAAAACACCAACATATAAAGACTTTCCCCTTATTGTCACAATTGCTAATAATTCGGTGATTTTAATTATGTGTAATAATATTATTGAGAAAATTTTATGAATATGAAAAATTAACATTTTTAAACTCATATAATTAAAAACATCAGTTAGGTAAGATTATACCTATATTAGAGTTACACATCAACTAAAAAACGTATATCAGAATCACATAAAAACATAAAATAGCTTATATCAGAAATTTAAGTAATAAAATTAAACATGTAAACATACATAAAAGCTACATAAAAGAATTTCAAAACAGGAATATATAAAGAACTATATAAAAGGCTATAATAAAATTCAATTTAAAAATGAATTAATAAAACATTAATTGTGTGAATCGTTGTATATAAAAATCAGATTGGGATTTTTGATTTTGTCTGTGATTTTTTGTTAAGGTTTTTCATTTAAAAGAAAAATAAATCATATTTTTCAATTTCATAACAGAACATATTAAAAACTATGTAAGAAGACCAACTTATTTAACAAAATTTAGTTTAAAATTGACCAATAAATTATTAGAAAAAAAATAATAATAACGGGAATTTCAATATGACTTTTGTATATAACGATTCACACATTAATTACTTATACAAAAATACTATTATTTTTAACTTCCTGCATTAAAAGTAAAATACAATATCATGCGGAAGGCTGGTTGAATTTCTGAATTGGTGGAAGCGTAACTTGCCAAAAGGACAGACACGTTCGACCGCGAATATCAAAAAGCTCTTAAATACAGAGGTTGCCCTCGGAAGCTTGGCGAGAGCCTGACTATAGAATGCTGAGGTGCTTATTAGATGTGTCTAAAGATGCTGAACAATCACTCTACACGTAAGAAAAAACTTAATTAAACACTTGAATTGCTAACCATTATAGAATTATAAATTTAGATTAGAATAGCCATTACAAATGTTGTAACTAAAATGAAAATAATACATGAAATTGAAAATATTAAAAAAAAAATTAATTAATACTTATGTATAAATTATTAATATTTTAAACATACATTTTAAAAAATATTCTTTCTTTAAACATATATTATTCTAAAATTATTTCTTTATATTAAAAATATTAATTAAATAATTAAAATTATTAATTATTAAGAAAATGAGATTATATACATTCTCATTTTAGTTACAAAGTATATTATTGTTCTTTCATTATTGCACATAACCTTTACTATATGATCTATTTGGGAGTCCTAGTGCCAAAATTACATTTGAAGTTTTTATATTTGGCAAAACTGAATTTTTATAGTCAGCCTTGGTTAATAATCAAGGAATTGCATTTTTAAATGTATTCCAATTCTTAACAACCTCCATAGATTTTTGTTGTCCTCCCCCCTAAATCTTTGGATAAAGCACGTGTGAGAATATATACGTAAATATAAACTTTTAAAGATATATGTGTAAGGTTCTATAGTATATATGTAGTATATACGCCATGTAAACTTGTAAGGTTCCATGGTATATATGCCTGTAGACTTGTAAGGTTCCATGGTATATATGCTTGTAGACTTGTAAGGTTCCATGGTATATATGCAGCTGTAGACTCTACCATGGAGATGCCATGTGACACTAGGATTTACTTAGCACTAGACACACTAATCTGGGTGTGCTAATTAAGTATAAATGCCTTGTATGAGTCAGACCTAATCGAATCATATTTGGTAATCACTCTCTCTAATTGGTGGAGATGTTGGGTGGGTAATACTTTGAAGATTTAGTTTTTTTTAATATTTTTTTAAATATTTTTTTATGTTTTTTTTGTCTTCCTCTCCCTTTGTTGTTATTGTTCATGATGGCAAATGAAGAAAGGTGGTTATAATTGTTTGATGAGCTACAGTTGAGCGTGGTGAATCATATTGCTCTTTTATAAGAAATTCACTAAGGTATGTAGCAAAATGCTAGTATGCCGCAGAGTGCCACTCCACACCTTTTGAGTTTGAATCCACGTGTTTGTCCAAAGTTCTTCAAGGGAGAGCTGGAGCGGATGTGTACCATTGGTGGGAACACTTTCAAGGGATTGTTGATTATCATGGATGGTCTGGATCTCAACGGTTGCAAGCGTTCCCAATGTGTCTGCAAAGACTTGCCTTGTAATGGTACAATGGTGTCCTCGTTCTCAATCGACAAAATTGGAACATCTTGTTCTATCGATTCAAGCAAGCTTTTAATAAGCCCAAGGATTCTGCTGTAGCTTTTCGTGAGCTCCATGGCTTGAAGCAAGTGTCGGAGAGATTATTCAACGATTTGGGATCAAGTTTCAGAACTTGGTCAATCGTGTGGACTGAACATGAAAGAATGTGTACGGTTGGGCTTGTTGTGGCCGACTCTTCGCCCTGATTTGGCTGGCTTGGTGGAGGGATTTGGTCCCTCAACTATAGAGGAGGCTTGAAGGATTGCACAATGATTTGAGAACTCGTTGGGTGCAACACAACGTGTGTATCCTGTACCAGCACTTATTCTTGGAACTTCTTCAATCGATCCTATTCTAATGAAAGTGGGTGCTATCTAGATGGAGGACAAGTCCTCAGGCCGCAGGAGGGGCTAAGGCCAATTTGCTGGTTGGCGTGGTCATGGTTGTGGTCGTGTGGGTGAAACATTCAGTGCTATGAGTGCCAAGGTTGAGGACATGTTGCACAAGCATGTGCAAATCACATCAAATAGCTGCCATTGAGACTACAAAAGAAGTTGAAATGCTTTCTCAACCGGAAAATGGGGAGTAGTGCACGGGGTGTCAGAGGACCCATGCACTAGGCACATTGCACCACCTTTAAAGAATTTGACTTATGTGCATAGTCAACACTTCCCCGAAGCACCTTTGTTCTTCCATGCTTGTGCGGGCGTAGGGGTTGAGTTATTGGAACATCGACCATTTTATGTTTGTGTTCTCAGGCATGGTAGAAGAAACTCCTGTTTCAGTCTTGATGAACTTTGGATCGGTATATCTTTTATCAATCGATCGGTAGTTGAGTCCCTGCACTTGCACACAGTACCTGTTGAGAGAACTTTAAAAGTAGTGTTTACTATAAGAAGTCATTTGCTCAATCACATCGAATTGCTCACGTGCCTATGGTGCTAGGATGATACCATCATATACTTTCGTTGCAGGTGATGTTGAACCAAGTCCATGAATCATCCTGGGTGTCAATTGGCTCCGTGCAGTCAAGGCGAGATGACGTGCACGTTGTCTATCTTAGGATGCTCCCCATTATGGGGCTACATGACATGCACCGCATGGCATGGCAACGACATTGCAAGGCATCGTGGTGTTTAAGGAAAAGTCTTCTCCGAAGCAACGAGCCAAGGATATTAAAGACTTGTTGGCGAGGTATCCAAACCTATTCAAACCCATTGTAGGAGCTGTGAATCCCTTGGTAACTACTCGGCATCACATCCTGACTAGTACAACTCGCCCAATCAAGGAGAAGGATATCCTAAATCTTTGCGTAGGGAGATGTTGGAGTTGAAGGTGATATGTAAGTCCCGAAGTCTATGGGCGGCACTCCGGACATGTATGAGTACATTCATACGTGTCCTGCATGAGTATGTACTCATGTAGGTCTTGCCACAATCGGGCTAATACAAGTGCTGCCGAATTCGTTGGAATCTCATATGTCCAGACATTGGGTTTTATGAAAGAATTGCAACTAAGAGTTAATGTTAACCGGTGGTGCCACCACAACACTTGAAATCGTCTCCAACAAACACAAGCATGTCATCCATCAATCTAAAAGACTGTGCATATGTACGAAAATTAAGATCCTCACCTCTCAAGACTTCACGCAACCTTCTGATCTACAGCTTTGCCTTCTGGGCCTCCACAGTGTCTTCCTGCCTAAGAAGGATGCGATCGGGGAGGGTGTTTGGTGCCACATGTGTCGCTACCACCACAAGAACTTGAGATAACGTGTCCATGTTCACCATGCTAGATCCCAGTCGATGAACAACATGAAATTAATACCCTTGTATAATTAAAGCCCAACGTGCAAGTCATCCCCTCACATTTCTCCTCTTCATGATCGAGTTAATTAGCATGATCAGTTTTCAACAATGTGTCAAAGCCATGTAAATACGCATGGAACTTCTAAAGGCCCATACGACTGCTAAGAATTCCTTATCCGTGGTGAAATAGTTTTTCTTTACATCACTAAGGCTTCGACTTGCATAAGCAATTGGGTATTGTTGACCATCGAGAGTCTCTTGTAGTAGATATGGTCTCAACTTAACATCTGAAGTATCAGTCTGAAGAATAAAGGATCTATTAAAGTCCAGATATCACAACAAAGGTGGAGATCCTAGCAGCACCTTAACATCCTCAAATGCCTTTTGACACTTCTTGAACCATAGGAATCAACCTCTTTGTTTTAACAATCCTCGCAATGAGGCTGTCAAATCTAAAAACCACAGAACAAACTTCATTAAGTATGTTGCCTTCCCTAAGAAACGTTGCAACTTCGCCACTAACTGAGGAACAAGAAATTCTCATACAGCTAGGGTCTTCTCGGGATCCGGCTTCATACCCTCTACCGTGATGATGAATCCTAAGTACTTCATGGAGGTACATCCAAACTTGCACTTTTGCTCTTTCAACTTCAATCCATATTGCACCAATCGTTGCAAGACCCATTCTAACTAATGAAGATGTTTTTCCCATGTAATTGAGAGTGAATCCGAAAGTCGTCAATATAGACACGTGCAAATTCTTCAAAGCCCTCCAATAATCCATCATCCGCTGAAAGGTTGTTGGGTCCCGACCAATCCAAATGGCATAACCGTAAACTTGTATAAGCCAGATGGTGTTCGAAATGCTGACTTTGCTACATCTTCAAGAGCCATAGGGATCTGCCAATAGCCATAAGCCATGTCAAGGATAATGAAGTATTGATTGTTCCTCAATACATCGACCAAATCATCCACCCTCGGTAATGGATACAAATTTGAAATAAAAACATTATTCAATGGCCGAAAGTCGATAGCGAAATGTGTAGTCCCATCCGACTTAGGAATTAGGTATGGTTATGTCGCACATGGACTTTTGGAATTACATATCACCTTCAACTCCAGCATCTCCCTCAGGTCGATGTGTCCGGAGTGTTAAGTCGATAGTAATCCTCATACTTGATTACTGTAACACATACACAAGCATAATAAATAGCAACCTCTAAATTCAAGGGCTGGGATTGAAGATTTGTGGCTGTTTAAGAAACATGTATAAGACTGAGAAATAATTTAAATCATTGTACCTTTTGATAGCTTGATTTTTCTAGGGACCGGTAGGGGAACCTTACTTTATCTTCAAGAAAGCTGAAGGTTCACTGTACACCTTGGTAAGGCGTGAATTCTGAAAGAGTAGAGGAGAAGAAATAGAAACTGCAAAGGCCATCTATAACATAAAATGTAAAATCAGAAAAGACAAGGGATACTGTATACAATATGTATATATGTGTGTGTGTCCTAAAAAACAAGACAATGGATATTATTGTTAGACATTCTATATCATGGTAATAACTGTGTTTGTACAAGTGTGAATTTTATGTGGCTTTACGAGTTTATGTTTTGTCTGTACGTCATTACATAATTCTATCAAATGATGAGTAAAACATATTATTAATTACATGTGATTGTTTTTTTCACATGTTTTAATAAAATATAGTGTCAAAGAAATAATATACATTTAAGAATAAAATTAAAAAAAAGTTTAATATGTATGGTCTGTTTAACGAGCATAAGACGAGAAAGTACTTAAATGTTACAAGAGGTACATATACGTAACATTTATGCTATGTATAAATGTTAAGTTATGCACCACACATTGCTAAAGAAAAACGTTACGTATATGTACCTCTTGTAGCTATTATATGTATACACAAAGTACATAAACCATACAAACATATAGACATAAAATGTAAAATTTTATAATAAATTTTCAAATTAAGTCCACCACACATTGCTAAAGAAAACGTTACGTATAATGTAAAATTTTATAATAAATAAGTATAAAGCATGAACATTACCGGGCCAGAGTTCCAGGCGGAGATCCCACAAGTATTAAATTTAGCAAATCATAAAGAACCGCTTGGTTATCTTACTATATGGCCTCATCAAGTGAAAGTAAGTTCCATATCTCTCCTGTTCACACACACGTATATATAGAGAGAGAGAAGAGAAATTAACGATGAACTTTATTGCAGTATAATGGAAAGGAGTATTAATGTTATTATATTGGACAAATATTGACATTGTCACTTACTATGTGTCATTGACATAATAAAGAGTGTTTAATTAAAATATCTGCCACAAGCATAAAATGCACTGCTCATATGGATACAGCAATGGGGCTCCTCACATAGTGGATACCGTCACTCCAGCCCAAGGCAGAGTAGATCCATGTAGTACTGTTGTCTCCACCAGAAGCAGCCGTCAGTGTTACAGTGTAGGAGAGCTTCTGACCGATGCTAGTGAAATTCAACACTTTGGGGCTTACATCTATGGACAGCCTTGAGTCACTTACAGCTTCTAATGTGTACATATATACTGACTTCTCTCGTCCAACGTTTGTTAGCGTCCTTTCAACTATTTGGCTTCCATTTAGAGCATTGAATCCAATCGATGGATAGTTTAGGTCGAATCTTGTTAAAGATGCATTCTTTGGACATTCACTTGACTTATCTCCAGTAATGTTACGTATTTGCTCCGAAGTATAACCAATCCTGCAGAGATAAGTCATGTATTCTTTGGGCTGGATATCATATACTAGTCCTGGATCAATGGCCTTTGCTGGCTGGATATGACCTGAACCATAGCTGAACACTGTAACTGGTCCTCCATTGTAAGATATGGTTTTGTTGGTGTTGTCCAAAGTCGTTTCTGCCATTATTTTGGTTTCTTTAAAGCATGTATTATCAAATTTAATCTTTTTAGTTATTATATGATCAGGATTGAGATAGCACGAGTCAAGAACAGATTATGCAATTACATCATTATCATCTTAACAATCTATTTAATTTTTGTTTATTTATAATAGATGGTATATTACTAAATACTACGTACCAGTTGTCATGAGTGCTGATTTTAGTGCAGCAGGGCTCCACGTTGGGTGATGAAGATTTTAAGACTGCCAATGTTCCAGAGAAAGCAATGCATATTCAGAATATATAGATTTACCGCCTATATAGACGGGAATATTACTAGGCCAAGCTGCCAATATATCTACCCAGGAGCTGTGACGTCCGGCTAAGTAATATCAAATTGTAGAAAACAAATAGCGAAAGAAATATAATATAAGCACTTACTTTTATAATGTTTGAATCCAAAGTGTTTGGTCCTCTCAGTGAAAACCCTGCCATTACTGGAGCAGGCTTATAGTTATTTATTTGAGTGCCCTGCACGATGTGGTTAATAACTGAACCATTCATAAAACTACAATAACCTTGTCTAACCTTTTGTGTATCGATTAATCTGTCGATGGTGCTAGCAGCAATGGTGAAAACCCAAGGTGCTGCATTTATAACTGACGTGGTGCCATAATTAAAGTTTCCAGCACAGCAGCAACAGGAATTCCTCGCTCCACGGCATGGTAAGCACCAATAGCGATCCCATCAATACTGTACAAAATTGGTGGTCTCCAATTGAGATTGATATCACGTCAACTCCATCGTTGACTGCATCGTCGAATGCAGCTAGTATGTCGGATTCATCACAACCGATTCCCCAACATGCTTTGTACACAGCAAGCCTCGCAAAGTCTGCACCTCCTCGAGCTGTCCCATTCGCAAGTCCTTCCATGCTTACATTTTTTACTGCTCTTCCCGCTGCAGTAGAGGCAGTGTGGGTGCCATGACCATTGTTGTCCCTCGCATTATGGTTAGGTTCGGGACCGAATCCCTTGTCATAGTAACGGGCTCCAATAAGCTTTCTGTCAAGATTGTGTCAAGGGTTAACAGTGACGCACCCTTTGTAGTATTAAGCTTGATGTGTTTAACCTGTTACAGTTGACCACAAGAGTAGCATTCAATCCAGGTGGGTTCACACACGTTCCTTTCCAACGAGATGGAACAGGTCCCATGCCAAAATCCTCGAAGCTTTTGGATTCTGGCCAGATACCTGTTTCCAATTCTAACTATTGTTAATCCATGTGCTCACTTGTATGCAGTGATTTTCAGTACACACGCACACACAAGGAATATCATATTTATAGCTATTTTGAATAACCTGTGTCTATCATCCCAACAACTACGTCGTATGAGCCTCCCATTTGTTGCTTCAGATAAGAAAAAGAAGTATAGCCAATGAAGTCCCACGAACGAGTTGTAAGGACGCTGTATGTTTTGCTGGGATAGATGTTGATAACATCAGGCATATCTGGAAATTCAAACAAACATAAGATACGTAGGATTCTAAAATTATGCCAGCCTTAACTGGATAAGTAATCAGCTTGCTCTACCGTCAACCTTGCGGAGAACCCACTGAACGAGTATTTGTAGCTATAAACCATTGCTTCAGCGGCAGAGTCCAAACTGGTCAATATATAATAGTATATATATAATATATATATATATATATATATATAATATATATAAATATATATATATATATATATATATATGTATAAGTTTATTAGTTGCAACTGTTTACCTTCCCGTTGCTTTTGAGAGCATAGCATGGTGCTCTAAAGACAATGACTCTGCATTTTTGTTTCTTGTACCTCCTAGATATACTATGTACGTCTGAACTCGTGGAAGCTGTATACATGTCAATTGTATAAAATAGAATTTATAAATAGAAAGAAATTACTTGAATTGAAGATTTGGATGGTATTGTAGCAGAATTCATATACAGCAAAGTCGCAAAAAAGCATTACTCGGAGAAGCATCGTACTTGGAGATGAATATGCAGGCAGCCGGCCATTTAAGCAGCCTCTTCAGTTTCTCCGGCTACATCTCCAATGCTAGTTGGTTGTTTGTGTGACCATAATTGTTTAGAGCCAGTAAATAAATTAATTGTATCTTAGCTTCAACAAAAAAAAAAAAATTTAAAATATGCATTCGAATGTAAAATGGGACCTTTCTAAAATGTCTCTTCGGCATTGGTGAAGGGTTTTAGATTACATTTAAGGAATATTTCTTGTGAGTTCTTAATTGTTTATTTACTTATTGTATTTCTTTTCTAATGTAAAAGGGGCGATACTATCACTCGAGTTCTTAAAAGAAAGGTCTCGAGGACACCTTGGATTGTTTATTGATGCAGTAAGGACAATGACTTTCCTTAATTATTGTCACAATTGCTAATTCACGGTGATTTTAAGGATGTGTAATAATATTATTGAGAAAATTTTATTAATATGAAAAATTAATATTTAAAATTGAATTAGAAACATATTAATTAAAAACATCAGACCATATATTAGAGTTTTATATAAAATCACATTTGAAAAACAAGTATATCAGAATGATATAAAATAGCTTATATCAGAAATTTAAGTAATAAAATTAAACATGTAAAGCTACATAAAAGAATTTCAAAACAGGAACATATAAAGAACTATATAAAAGGCTATAATAAAATTCAATTTAAAAATTAATTAATAAAACATTAAAATTGTGTGAATCGTCGTATATAAACAAATTGGGATTTTTGATTTTGTCTGAGGTTTTTCTTTTAAAAGAAAAATAAATCATATTTTCAATTTCATAACAGAACATATAAAAAAACTATGTAAGAAGACCAACAACAAATTCAAAAATTTAGTTTAAAATTGACCAATAAATTAGAAAAATAAAAAATAAACCTGAAATTTTAATATGACTTTTGTATATAACGATTCAAACATTAATTGGTTGCTTTTTTAGAAAAAATACTATTATTTTTAACTTCCTGCGTTAAAGAGCAAAATAAACAAAATACAATATCATGCGGAAGGCTTGGTTGAATTCTTATGTTCATTATGTGTAGATGTTGAAATTTTTGTGTATGTATGTATGTATGTTGATATGTATATTGTATATAATACACACATATGCGTAAATGTATCTATATTTCTTGAGTGTTTAATGGGTTCAGCAGGCATTCGTTGAGAATTATTACTACTCGCTTACTCTCCACGGTGCTAGATCCTATGTATCACTCACACACACACACACACCGTGTGTGTGTGTCCTGCAAGTCTTCAGAGTAGTTTTGAAAACGTATAATTTAATTCACTTTTTTATCCATATATACAAATATTGATGTTTGTGGTTCTGCAAGTCTGTCAGAGTAGTTTGAAACGTATAATTACTTAACTCTTTTATCCATATATACAAGTAGTGTCACACTCACGCACGCACGCACATATACGCGTAAGCTAATTTGAGGACTTTTTTTTTTTTTAGGAAGGATGGCACTAGAAGTGCTCTCAGCCTTGGACAAGGCTAAAAACACAATGGTACCATTTCAGGGTTTCTTCACGGACGCCTACGATCTCTTCTGCATATCCACGGTCACGAAGCTCCTGGGGAGAATATACTACCCGGATCCCACCGGAAGAAACCCGGCTCCCTCCCGCCAAACGTGTCGGCTGCAGTCAACGTGTCGTACTCTGTGGTACACTCGCTGGTCAACTCTTCTTTGGGTCGCTCGGAGATAAACTCGGCCGGAAACGAGTGTACGGACTCACTCTCGTACTCATGGTCGTTTGCTCGATTGCTTCCGGGCTCTCGTTCGGACACACGACAAAGTCCGTCATCACCACGCTGTGCTTCTTCAGGTGTTGCGTGTGCGTGGGTTGCAGTAACGTGGTGTTAAACAGACTACCCGTTGTCCGCAACTATCATGTCCGAGTAGTGAACACAAAGACGCGAGGGTCCTTCATCGCTGCAGTCTTCGCGATGCAAGGTTTCGGTATTCTAGCCGGCTATGGTCTCTCTTGTCGTCTCGGCTGCATTCAAGAACGCGTACCCGGCACCGCCTTTCAAGTGAACGCGGCTGCTTCTCTTCCTGCACAGGTACGTGTGTGTGTGTGTGCGTGTGTGTGTGGTGCTTATGTTTTGCATACAGGCTGACTACGTGTGGAGAATCATCTTCATGCTTGGTTCGATTCCGGCAGCTCTTACTTTCTACTGGCGGATGAAGATGCCTGAGACGGCTCGGTACACCGCTCTCGTGGAGGGAAATCTTAAGCAGGCAGCACAGGACATGAGCAAGTACGTGTGTGTTTGTGCGTGCGTGCGTGTGGCATTTCTATAATATACTACCTGCAGAGTAATGGAGGTTCAAGTAGAAGCTGAGACAGCAAAACTAGAGGGAGTGAAGACCAAATACGGGCTATTTACAAGAGCTTTTCTGAGGCGGCACGGTTTACACCTACTGGGCACGACGTCTACGTTGACGTGGCTTTCTACAGTCAGAACCTGTTCCAGAAGGACGTGTCACAGCCGTCGGATGGATCCATGCTCCAAAGACGATGAGCGCCCTTGACGGTTTTCAAGATCCCGGAACCAGGACCCTTATCGCGCTCTGCTCCACGGTACCGGGTTTCATAGATCGCATCGGACGGTTCACAATCCAGCTCATGGGTTTCTTCTTCATGACGGTGTTCATGTTTGCACTGGCTATACCGTACACCACACTTCGAGGCCACAAGTGTGATAACGGATTCTGCGGTGGACATCACGTAGGATTCATCATACTCTACTCGCTAACATTCTTCTGGGCAAACTTTGGGCCGAACAACACCACGTTTATCGTTTCCTGCAGAGCTTTCCCTGCGAGACTGAGGTCGACCTGCCAGGGTAATATCGGCTGCCGCCGGTAAGGCAGGAGCGATAGTCGGCGCGTTTGGTTTCTTGTACGCGGCACAGAGCCCCAACAAGGTGGATGACGACCCCGTTTACCCGCCGGGTGTAGGTATTCGGACTTCACTTTTGTTGCTTGGGGATGTAATGCTTTGGGGATGCTCTGCACGTTCCTTGTGCCTGAGACTAATGGTAGGTCGCTGGAGGACTTGTCTGGGGAGAGGAAGACTTGCCTTTGAAATTGTTGAATCAGACATTTTGTACGTTTTCAAAGCAATGAGACAGGAAAGTACTGTATATTTTGTCAACTCTTCTTTGTTGTTGCCTCAGGATTCATCTTCAGATTGGTTCTCCGGAAAACGAGGCTTCAGTTTGCAATCACGAGTAACCCGTGCTATCCATCCCATCTCATATGCTGATAACTCATAGTAATCCTCGTACTTGATTATTTGTAACATCCTATTCAGGAGTGTGATCTCCTCAAAGGAGCCAAGAGTGTCCTGCAGATCCCTAGGAGTGGGAATTTGTACGAGATTCCTGAGAAACATGCTGACTGCATGGCGGCCGGCACATCAACTGCAATTTGGCATGAGCGTTTGGGCCACGCTCACCTTCCTCTTCTACAAAAGGTACAAAAGCTGCATCTACTAGACGGCTTCTCCTCGGAACCTCTCCAGAATCTTGACCTATGCCACGGATGTGTTCTTGGCAAACAGACTCGCTCTCAATATCCGGCTTCCACATCCTGCTCCTCTGATCTACTTCAGCTCGTTCACTCTGACATTTGTGGCCCCATGAGAGTCGAAAGTCACTCTGGCAAAAAGTACTTCATGACGTTTGTGGATGACTTTAGCCGACACTGCCAGGTGTACTTCTTGCGCTCCAAGGACCAAGCCCTAATGCTTTTAGGGATTACCTGTGCACGGCTCAGAATCAAACTGGAAGAAGGCTTAAAGTTCTACGCAGTGACTCTGGAGGAGAGTATACCTCGCTAGCTTTCAAGAGCTTCTGCTCGCAGGAGGGGATAATTCACCAACGCACATGCCCGGGTACATCACAACAAAACGGCATAGCAGAACGCAAGCACCGGAGCATCATGAACACAGCCCGTTGCTTCTTGCACTCGTCAGGTCTTCCTCTGCACCTCTGGTCCACAGCTGTGAAAACGGCAGTTCAGGTCCAGAATCTCCTCCCTCACTCTGCAAAACCTGACCATTCCAGAAGAAACATGGACAGGCAGAAGGCAAAAGGTGACTAGATTGCGACGCTTTGGGTTGGGTGTCTCGCCTTCATACGACAAAGTCCTGACGTAGGAGGAAAATTAGCGCCTCGCAGTAAGCCAACGTTCTTGGTTGGCTATGAAGACCATATCAAGGGATACTGTCTTTATGATCCATCTAATGGCAGAATACAGGTTAGTAATGATGTAGTCTTCGATGAACGGATAGTCTATCGTGATTGTCGCACCAGCTCGCCAATACCACCAACTGATGCTTCACGTGCATGGGAGCCGAATGCTTGGCTATGGGAGGATGACCCTACTGAGGAAGACAGGTCGGTTGCCGAGGAGGAAAGGAATGTCATTGAAAATGAAGGTTTACCTGACACTTCACCCACTGCACCTGCCAATTCAACAACCGAGACTGAGTTTGCCGTAGACGACCAAGTTCAGGTTAATATCCCTAACTTGCAGGCCGAGCAGCTAGAACTGAATGCACAACCTACAACACGACGAGCTCCAGAGGCTGATCGCTTGGCGCGGGGACTTCCCTTTGATCTTCAACCTCTTGGACGTAACCATGCAGGTAAACCAACTCGGATTCCCAAACCCAAGGCATTATTGGTCACTCAACCAAAGGTGTCAACTCCGAACAACTTTCACGAGGCACAGAGCTCACCTGAAGCTGCAGAGTGGATGAAGGCCATGCAGGACGAACTTGACTCTCATCGAGCCAACCAAACCTTCACACTTGTTCCGGAAGAACCACACCAACAGGTCATCGGAGGACGCTGGGTCTTCAAGAAGGTACTGAACGCGGACAGCACAGTCAAGCGATTCAAGGCTCGCTTCGTTGCCAAAGGATTCTCCCAGGTGCCGGGACTGCACTTTGACGAGACCTTCTCACCCACTGTCAAATCCGCAAGCATTCGAGTGCTCATGGCTTTCGCTGCACAGTTCGGGCTTGCTGCACATCATCTCGACGTGAAGACAGCCTTCTTGAATGCACCTCTCAAGGAGAAGCTCTTCATGACACAACCCGAAGGCTTTGAGCAGACAGGAGCTAACGGGGAGAAGCTTATATGTCAGCTCCAACGAGCAGTATACGGTCTCAAGCAGGCGTCGAGAGAGTGGTATAGGTGTATCGACAGCTTTCTACATGAGCATGGCTTTACCAAACTCGACTCTGATGGAAACCTCTATCAAAAGGAGACCTCCGAGGGCTTCCTGGTCATTGCTGTATACGTCGACGACTGTTTGCTCGTTAGCAGCAGCCAGGCCCTTCTCCAGCGCTTCAAGGAGCTTATGAGTCAACGGTATCAGCTCTCAGACCTTGGACCAGTGGAGAAGATCGTTGGCATTCAAGTAGAACGAAATGAAACTGCTGGAACAGTGAAGCTCAGCCAACCTCAATACGTCAATGAACTGCTAGAGCATTTCAACATGCTCAACTGTCGGCCTGCTCCAACTCCGATGGTCACAGGCCGGAAGCTGGTACGTGAAGGCACGCATGTGTTTGAGAATCCAAGTTTGTATCGGTCCTTGGTAGGCGGGCTTCTCCACTTAGCGAACACCACCCGACCTGACATCTCGTTTGCTGTGGGAGTTCTCAGCCGCTTCAA
This sequence comes from Selaginella tamariscina, assembly GCA_003024785.1. NCBI lineage: Eukaryota > Viridiplantae > Streptophyta > Lycopodiopsida > Selaginellales > Selaginellaceae > Selaginella > Selaginella tamariscina. Next base: position 33,371 of record PUQB01000137.1, read on the forward strand.
CTCAGGGCCTCTCCAAGATCATTGGCACGCTGCCAAAAGAGTCCTCAGGTATTTACAAGGAACTCGTCACTTCGGTTTGCTGTACTCCAAGAACACCAGAAGTTCCATGGTGCTTCAAGCTTTTACTGATGCCGACTGGGCTGGCGATCCAGACTCACGCGTTTCCACCACTGGCGTGTGTTGCTTGCTAAGCGGAGCACCTGTCTCGTGGCTGAGCCAGAAACAGACTTCTGTGGCACTTTCAAGTGCTGAAGCTGAGTATGTAGCCGCATCAACAGCTGCCAAAGAAATCATCTGGCTGAGACGTATGCTCACAGAACTTCGTCATCAGCAACACGATCCCACCATTCTGCGCTGTGACAACAAAAGCACAATTGCGATGACGAGAAATCCAGTTCTTCACGCGCGGAGCAAACATATAGAGATCCGCCATCACTTCATACGGGAGAAGGTGGCGGATGGGGAGATAGTGCTCGAATACATTCCCTCCCTAGACAGTTGGCTGATATCTTCACCAAACCACTGTCGGAGAATGTTTTCTTCAAGTTGAGATCCTCGTTAGGAATTTCAGCTTGAGGAGGGAGTGTTAGGAATCAAGTATCGAGCACTACGAGATACAATAGGATGCGATACGATCCCTGGGTGTCAGACCGTTGGGATTGCAGGAGATTCACCCTGCAGGGTTATATAAGCAGTTGAACAAGAGATGTAACTGTACAGTTACATCTCTTGTTCAACTGCTTATATAACCCTGCAGGGTGAATCTCCTGCAATCCCAACGTCTGACACCCAGGGATCGTATCGCATCCTATTGTATCTCGTAGTGCTCGATACTTGATTCCTAACATGTTACACATACACAAGCTAATCAATAGCAACCTCTAAATTCAAAGGCTGGGATTGAAGATTTGTGGCTGAGATGAAGTTTAGGAGACTGAGAAATAATTAAATCATTGTACCTTTTGATAGCTTGATTTCTTCTAGGGACCGGTAGGGGAACCTTACGAATCTTCAAGAAAGCTGAAGGTTCGATGTACACCTTGGTAAGGCGTGAATTCTGAAAAAATAGAGCAGAAGAAAATAGAAACTGCAAAGGCCATCTATACATAAAATGTAAATCAGAACATGGCTTCTTAAGTACTACAAAATGTCCAACAAAAAAGACAAGGGATACTGTATACAATATGTATATATGTGTGTGTGTCCTAAAAAAACAAGACAATGGATATTATTGTTAGACACTATTGGTAATAACTGTGTTTGTACATGTGTGAATTTTATGTGGCTTAACGAGTTATGTTTTGTCTGTACGTCATTACATAATTCTATCAAATGGTGAGTAAAATATATTATTAAATTACATGTGATTGTTTTTTTTTTTTTTCCACATATTTTAATAAAATATAGTGTCAAAGAAACAATATACATTTAAGAATAAAATGTTACAAGAGGTACATATATGTAACTATGTATAAATGTTAAGTTATCCACCACACATTGCTAAAGAAAACGTTACGTATATGTACCTCTTGTAGCTATTATATGTATACACAAAGTACATAAACCATACAAACATATAGACTAAAATTATATAATAAATTTTCAAATTAAGTCCACCACACATTGCTAAAGAAAACGTTACGTATAATGTAAATTTTATAAATTTTCAAATTAAGTATAAAGCATGAACATTACCGGGCCAGAGTTCCAGGCGGAGATCCCACAAGTATTACATTTAGCAAATCATAAAGAACCGCTTGGTTATCTTACTATATGGCCTCATCAAGTGAAAGTAAGTTCTATCTCTCCTGTTCACACACACGTATATATATAGAGAGAGAGAAGAGAAATTAACGATGAACTTTATTGCAGCATAATGGAAAGGAGTATTAATGTTATTATATTGGACAAATATTGACATTGTCACTTACTATGTGTCATTGACATAATAAAGAGTGTTTAATTAAAATATCTGCCACAAGCATAAAATGCACTTCTCATATGGATACAGCAATGGGGCTCCTCACATAGTGGATACCGTCACTCCAGCCCAAGGCAGAGTAGATCCATGTAGTACTGTTGTCTCCAGCAGAAGCAGCCGTCAGTGTTACAGTGTAGGAGAGCTTCTGACCGATGCTAGTGAAATTCAACACTTTGGGGCTCACATCTATGGACAGCCTTGAGTCACTTACAGCTTCTAATGTGTACATATATACTGACTTCTCTCGTCCAACGTTTGTTAGCGTCCTTTCAACTATTTGGCTTCCATTTAGAGCATTGAATCCAATCGATGGATAGTTTAGGTCGAATCTTGTTAAAGATGCATTCTTTGGACATTCACTTGACTTATCTCCAGTAATGTTACGTATTTGCTCCGAAGTATAACCATCCTGCAGAGATAAGTCATGTAGTTCTTTGGGCTGGATATCATATACTAGTCCTGGATCAATGGCCTTTGCTGGCTGGATATGACCTGAACCATAGCTGAACACTGTAACTGGTCCTCCATTGTAAGATATGGTTTTTGTTGGTGTTGTCCAAAGTCGTTGCTGCCATTATTTGGTTTTTTAAAGCATGTATTATCAAATTTAATCTTTTTAGTTATTATATGATCAGGCTTGAGATAGCGAGTCAAGATTATCTAATACAAATTCATATACAAATTTTTTTTTTTGTTTATTTATAATGGTATATTAATAATAATACGTACCAGTTGTCATGAGTGCTGATTTAGTGCAGCAGGGCTCCACGTTGGGATAAGATTTTAAGACTGCCAATGCTCCACCAGCATGAGGTGTTGCCATATGTTCCATGCATATTCAGAATATATGATTTACCCATAGGACGGAATATTTAGGCCAGCTGCAATATATCTACTGCAGGAGCTGTCGTCCGGCTATGTAATATCAAATTGTAGAAAACAAATAGCGAAAGAAATATAATATAAGCACTTACTTTTATAATGTTTGAATCCAAAGTGTTTGGTCCTCTAGTGAAAACCCTGCCATTACTGGAGCAGGCTTATAGTTATTTATTTGAGTGTCCTGCACGATGTGGTTAATAACTGAACCATTCATAAAACTACAATGACCTTGTCTAACCTTTTGTGTATCGATTAATCTGTCGATGGTGCTAGCAGCAATGGTGAAAACCCAAGGTGCTGCATTTATAACTGACGTGGTGCCATAATTAAAGTTTCCAGCAGCAGCAGCAACAGGAATTCCTCGCTCCACGGCATGGTAAGCACCAATAGCGATCCCATCAATACTGTACCTCCAATTGAAATTGATATCACGTCAACTCCATCGTTGACTGCATCGTCGAATGCAGCTAGTATGTCGGATTCATCACAACCGATTCCCCAACATGCTTTGTACACAAAGCCTCGCAAAGTCTGCACCTCCTCGAGCTGTCCCATTCGCAAGTCCTTCCATGCTTACATTTTTACTGCTCTTCCCGCTGCAGTAGAGGCAGTGTGGGTGCCATGACCATTGTTGTCCCTCGCATTATGGTTAGGTTTGGGACCGAATCCCTTGTCATAGTAACGGGCTCCAATAAGCTTTCTGTCAAGATTGTGTCAAGGGTTAACAGTGACGCACCCTTTGTAGTATTAAGCTTGATGTGTTTAACCTGTTACAGTTGAACCACAAGAGTAGCATTCAATCCAGGTGGGTTCACACACGTTCCTTTCCAACGAGATGGAACAGGTCCCATGCCAAAATCCTCGAAGCTTTTGGATTCTGGCCAGATACCTGTTTCCAATTCTAACTATTGTTAATCCATGTGCTCACTTGTATGCAGTGATTTTCAGTACACACGCACACACAAGGAATATCATATTTATAGCTATTTTGAATAACCTGTGTCTATCATCCCAACAACTACGTCGTATGAGCCTCCCATTTGTTGCTTCAGATAAGAAAAAGAAGTATAGCCAATGAAGTCCCACGAACGAGTTGTAAGGACGCTGTATGTTTTGCTGGGATAGATGTTGATAACATCAGGCATATCTGGAAATTCAAACAAACATAAGATACGTAGGATTCTAAAATTATGCCAGCCTTAACTGGATAAGTAATCAGCTTGCTCTGCCGTCAACCTTGCGGAGAACCCACTGAACGAGTATTTGTAGCTATAAACCATTGCTTCAGCGGCAGAGTCCAAACTGGTCAATATAAATATGAATATATTTTCAAAATTATCCAAAGTAGTAGCCTAGCTTAGGCCGATATGTCCATATATATATATATATAAGTTTATTAGTTGCAACTGCTTACCTTCCCGTTGCTTTTGAGAGCATAGCATGGTGCTCTAAAGACAATGACTCTGCATTTTTGTTTCTTGTACCTCCTAGATATACTATGTACGTCTGAACTCGTGGAAGCTGTACATGTCAATTGTATGAAATATAATATATAAAAGAAAGAAATTACTTGAGTTGAAGATTTGGATGGTATTGTAGCAGAATTCATATACAGCAAAGTCGCAAAAAGCATTACTCGGAGAAGCATCGTACTTGGAGATGAATATGCAGGCAGCCGGCCATTTAAGCAGCCTCTTCAGTTTCTCCGGCTACATCTCCAATGCTAGTTGGTTGTTTGTTGTGACCACAATTGTTTAGAGCCAGTAAATAAATTAATTGTATCTTAGCTTAGTAAGGAAAGAACAAAAAAAAACTTAAAATATGTAAAATGGCTAAGTTTTCTCTATTGGTGAAGGTTTTAAATTACATTAATATTTCTTGTGAATTCTTAATTGTTTTTCTTTTCTAATGTAAAAGGGGTGATACTATCACTCGCGTTCTAAAGAGGGAATGGCAAGGACAATGACTTTCCCTTTAAATTTTAACCCTAATTCGGTGATTTTAAGGATGTGATAGTTTGTAATAATATTATTGAGAAAACTGAAAAATCAACATTTTTAAACTCATATAATTAAAAATATCAGAAGTTAGGTAAGAAAAACTAGATTAAACAATATAAAGAGTTTTATATAAAGTCACATTTAATTGAAAAACACATCAACTAAAAAAACGTATATATCAGAATGACATATAATAGCTTATATCGGAAATTTAAGTAATAAAATTAAACATGTAAACATACATAAAAGCTACATAAAAGAATTTAAAAACAGGAACATATAAAGAACTATATAAAAGGCTATAATAAAATTCAATTTAGAAATTAATTAATAAAACATTAAAAGTTTAATTGTGTGAATCGTCGTATATAAAAATCAGATTGGGTTTTTTTGAGTTTTGTTAAGGTAAAGAAAAAAAATTCATATTTTTCAATTTTATTACAGAACATATAAAAAACTATGTAAGAAGACCACAACAAAATTAACTTTTGTAACAAAATTTAGGTTTAAAATTGACCAATAAATTATAAGAAAAAAAAAAGTAATAAATCTGGAATTCCAATATGACTTTTGTATATAACGATTCACACATTAATTCTTTTTTAGAAAAATACTATTATTTTTAATTCCTGCATTAAAGAGCAAAATAAACAAAATACAATATCATGCGGAAGGCTGGTTGAATTTCTGAATTGGTGGAAGCGTAACTTGCCAAGAGGACAGACACACGTTCGACCCCGTATATCGAAAAGCTCTTAAATACTGAGGTTGCCCTCGGAAACTCATTTCTGGAGGATTTTATTACGAGAGACTGACTATAGAATGCCGAGGTGCTTGTTAAATCGTCTTCTGTCCTGCGGACTAAATCAGTTCATGAACTTCATGCTGATGGCAAAACTAGAAGACCTGAGCGAATATATACGTGTATGGACAACTAGTACTGTTATCAATTCGAGAGCGGCATTGGAACGCGAATAGGATTGAACACGGAGCAGGTTTGCTCGGTATAAGCAACCTGTCACACACAAAACACTTGTCACAAAGAGAATCAAGAAATTTCACAGTAGAGATGGCCAATGATCCAACACTCTTCATTCCCCGACATGGCACAGACTGGCTTGTTATTACGTGACAGGTGGACACATTGTAGTCCTGCAGTTTGCTACCCGGAAGCGGTCCATTGGGTCCAAAAAGGTAAACCACTCTTGTGACACTTGCAACAATACAAGAGTGAATTACATTACTCTTTGTATTATTTCCATGCAAAAATGTGGAATGATAAACAAGGATAAAATATAATGGATCTCTTTTAAAGCGAACAACGATGCATAGCTTCGAGAAACACAAACACGATACGGCATTAAAATGTTTAGACACGAAATATGGAAATGAACATGAATAAACAGGGATCAAAACACAAATATTCTTTATAATATTCTATTCATCACTCATCTTGAAGCTCATTAGCATCGTGATTATCTTTGTCTTCTCAATATTAACATTGTCAATACGAAGAATATTTCCTGCCTAGCTCAATTCCATAAATTTTTGTAGGAAGTGTGTTTGGTTATCAACTTGGTATTATTCCTCACAAGTACTAAATATGTGGTCTAGATCACTGCTAAACAATTCCTCTTTTTGAAGCAACTTGTCCAAAGATGCTGAACAATTGCTCTACGTATGAGGAAGAACTTGCTTGATTAAGCACTTGAATTGCCAACCTTTACAAATTTGAACTAGAATAGCCATTGTCCTCTCATTATTCATTTGGGAGTCCTTGGTGCCAAAACTGCCTTTGCACTGGCAAAGCTGATTTTTTTATAGTCGACCTCTATTAATAATCAGGAACTGCATTTTCAAATATGTGTTCCAATTCTTAAAAACCTCCTTGGATTTTTCTTGTCCTCGCCCCTGAAACTCTGAATTAAGCATGTATGCCATAGAGTGAAAAATGTTATGATAATCTCACAACTTATTTGAAATTAGTTGTACCTAAGATCATCTTCCTTTAATTGACTCGCACATCTGGTCCATCCCCTCATAGACCTTCCCAACCACAAGCACGTCTCCATCAACCATTTGTAGCAAATACATCACCCTCCTCAAAACAATAAGCATGTGTTCAACCTTGTCCTAGCATTTAATGTTGAACACAGTTCCTCGGCATCCTTTCCCAATGTCTGTCCCCGACTCTGGCTTTGCATTGTAAGTGTCACTCACAACATCTACTATAGCTTCGGCCTCAACTCCACCAAAAGAAAGTTGTTGTTGGATCATGTTTTGTTAAACTTTAACACTCGTCATGAAGAGAAGGATGCTAAAATTGTCACCAAATGTGAATAGTTCCAAAGGAAGCCAATAAGAGCCTTCCCGTCGTCTAGAAGCCTAACCATCCATGGTAGTTTTGTGAAATCCTTGAGAATGTCATTCAAATAATAAGTGAAGCAAGGAGCTCACACAATCTTTGGCCTTGCCTCTAGAATCTTGAGAGCAACCATGTTTGAAGCCTTATTGTCCATGACAATAAGAAGAACATTCTCCTCTCTGACAATCTTGATACCTCACTCCCATGTTGCAAAGACATTATTGACAGTCTTCCCACTAGAAAATATATCAATGGTCTTAAGGAAAGTTGATTGTCCTTTGTTGCATAGCCTCAAGGAAAGTTGATTGTCCTTTGCTATATGCAAAGCCCCATGATATGACAATTCCTTTGAGGTACAAACTTAGAAATCCCTTTTGCAAAATATCTAGGCTTGGTTTTGTAAAAATCATAAATTATTTTTACCTTTCACAAGACTATTTTTTACCTTTTACAAGACTTGAACCAAGACCTTTCTGTTAACACATATATGTTAGCCAACTTGTCCGTATGGAAGAATGTTAAAAGTTTATTCATGGAGCGAACAATTCCAAATTTTTCTCCCCTACATTCTACGCCACCTAACTACCTCTCTAGCTACATCAAAACACTATTACACCTTAGCTTCCTTAACACGTACGTCACCAGCCATGTCATCACCACTGAGCAGCCACATCATCCCCTATGTCAGCAGCCACATCATCACACACATCAGCAGCCACATCATCACATACATCATCAGCCATGCCATCACATACGTCAGCAACCACATCATCACACTCGTCAGCAGCCACATCATCACGGACGTCAGTAGCCACATCATCTGCCACATCATGGAGCTAACTTGTTCGTGATCCTGGATGCTGAATTACATCATCAACAGCAAGGCATATATTCATATGCATGTTCCAGACCAATTGTGGACCATATATTCCAGACCAGTTGTGGACCACACAATCTTCAGGACCTCAGATATATAAACAGGACTCCAGTTTCAGGTTTCTTAGAATCATTCAACACTAGTCTTCGGCATTGTGTTTTATTTTGTTTCATTTTTCTCTTAAAAACAATCTCCTCATTTCAGCTCAAAGGTTCCGCCCTTATTCTAAAGGTTTCGCTCTTTACACAAGGTCGTGACAGTTTGAATGATTCTGAAGTAGTGACAAGCTTTTACTCCCGCTTGTCATCGATCCCATTTTTTTTCTTTTTTTTTTCTTTTTCGATTTTCTTCTTTGACTCATCATGTCCGAGCATGCTCTTTGTGAGCAAGTTGCTGCCCTCTAGTAGCAGATCGAACAACTACACCTGGAGAATGATTAGCTCCGACAATATGCGAATTCTCTAGAGCCTAAGATTAGCATGCCTAAAAAGTTTGATGGTACCCGATCGAAGTTCCGAGGTTTTCTCAATCAAGTTTGTCTGCGGATCGTGATGCAGCCAATGCACTATAGCACAGAACCTATTAAGGTCGGATTGATCGGGTCGCTGCTTTTCGGTTCTGCTCTTTCGTGGTTCTTAGCCTTGCTGAAAAATAATGATTTGATCCTTGGGAATTTTGAGGTGTTATGGAATGGTTCACGGCGATGTTCAGTGACGTGGATAGTCAGAGTGCTTCCATCACCAAACTCCGCCAGCTTCACCAAGGGGGTACGTCGGTAGCAGAGTATGCGTCGAAGTTCCAACTCCTTGCTTGTGATGTCACTCGGGGAGATCGTGTTTTCAAGGAAGTTTTCCGGTTGGGATTGCATGACGAGATCAAAGACATGTTGCTGAATTTTGCTGTTCTGGAAACCCTCACCTATGACAATCGGTTAATCGAGTAGAAACAAGAACGTCGACATCTTTCTTTCTTCCGGTCCGTCTTCTTTTATTTCTCCAGTCCCTGTTTTTTCATCTGCTAATCCATCATCTTCCTTAGTAGAACCATCCCCAACCCTCTGATCTTCTTCATCCTCTTCCCATTCCTTCTGCTCCTTGGAGATTCATTTCTATGGATTTCCTTACCACAAGCTGGAGAATTGTCATCAATGTCCAAAGCAAGCTCATGAAGTGGCCCTTGCTGTGCTACTGGGAAACGAGAAGATCCAGAATAAGAGCCGTCCGGCTGGATTGATGTGGAACAACTCATGTTCCTTAAGGCTCTTCACTTAAAACATCTTCCCTTCCTCATCTTGGATCATTCCATCCATGAAGGTGTGCAAGCCGTTCCATGTTTCGGTGCAGCTAAAGATGCTAGAGGTAGAGTTCTTTGGTAAAGCTTTGGTGGATAGCAGAGCGAACACAAATTTCATCGACAAGAATTTTGCTGTCAAGCACGGGATTCGTTTACATCCTTTGAAGACTCCTGGTTCTGTACGGGTCGTTAATGAACGAGATATCAAATCTGGAACGATAATAAATGACACAGAGTTCGTTGAGGTCGTTGCTTGCAGTGCTGTGTGCAACATCTCCTTCAATGTTGTTTCTATTTCGAACTCTAAAATTATCCTTGGTTTGCCGTGGATCGAGTTGGTGGATCCTGGTTGGAGAGAACGTTTCATAAACAGTTTCCCAGCTGTTTCAACTCCGGCCACACTCTTTGATTCCGATCCTGTTCCAGTTCCTCCTCCGCTTCAAGTCTTGCATATCACCTTGAAGCAGTTCAAGAAAGATAGCCGACATGACTTAGCGTCCATGTTCGCGATCACAGTCTATCCCTACTCTACTAAAGATGTTTCTGTTCCTGTTCCTATTGCCTTACCAAAGCAGTATGCTGATTTTACAGATGTCTTTGATAAAAAGAACTTTTGCCTTGCCACCGCACCGTGGTACAACTGTCTTATCGATCTCATTAAGGGTAAGCAACCATCCTCCGGTCCCATCTATGGTCTCTCACTGACAGAGTTGGACATTGAGGAAATACATTGAGGAGAATCTTGTCATTGGATTTATTCGCGATCACCGGCTGGTTCCCCAGTAATCTTTGTTTCCAAGAAGGATGGAAGTCTCTGGCTCGTGGTGGACTACCAGGATCTGAATAAGGTCACCATTCCAAATAAGTATTCTTTCCCGTTTGTCTTCGACATGCTCGAGCATCTTTTGGTGCCCGGTATTTCACAAAGATCGATTTAAGAGGAGTGTACAATCTCATCCGAATTCGAGAAGAAGACGAGTGGAAAACAGCATTTTGTACACGTTACGGACATTTCGAGTACATAGTAATACCATTTGGCCTGACAAATGCACCTGCTGTTTTCCAACACATGGTTAACGATATTTTTCAGGACTTCTTGGATTTGTTTGTCATCATGTACCTAGACGACATCCTGATATTTTTCCAAGACTCGAGAAGAACACGAACGGCATGTACGGTTAGTCTTGGAGAGCTTCGGAAAGCACCACTGTTTGCCAAGTTGGAGAAGTGCTCTTTCAGTCAATCTGTTGAGTTCCTGGGGTACATTTCAGCTGAAGGTGTTCACATGGATCCTGCAAAAGTCCGGACTGTATTAGAGTGGGAGAGATCATCAAATGTTCTATGATGTTTGATATTTCCTCGGGTTTGCAACTTTTATCAATGTTTTGGTTTGGGATTTCTCCAAGATTGCATTGCCATTGACGAAGTTGACTGGCAAGGATGTTCCATTTGTCTGGTCCTCTGAGGCTGAAGGCGTTCGAGTTCCTAAAGAAGGCGTTCACCTCGGCACCTGTTCTTATCCATCCTGACCCTGCGAAGCCATATTTCGTGGAAGCTGATGCCTCTGACTTCGCCATTGGTGGAGTGTTGTCCCAGGAAGGTCCAGATCATCTTCTCCATCCCATTGCTTTCCATTCCCGCAAGTTCACTGCACCTGAGATCAACTACGATGTCTACAACAAGGAGCTGCTGGCGATCGTCGATGCCTTTGAGGAGTGGCGCAGATTCCTTGAAGGTTCCCCGCATGTGGTTAAGGTGTATTGTGATCACAAGAACCTCCAGTACTGGGCAACAGCACGAGTTCTCAATCGACGTCAGGCGCGATGGGCACAGTCTTTGTCCCGGTTCCGATACGTGATTATTCATCGTCCCGGTCGTCTAAATGGCAAAGCAGATGCCTTATCTCGTCGCAGTTACCTAGCTCCAGTACCAGGTGAAATCCGATTTGATCAACAAGAACAAGTCATCCTGAGCTCCGACCAGTTGTTGGTGAACGCGCTTTCCCGTTCTTCTGCTCCAGTTGACACTTCGTTTTTGGATCTAATCCGAGAAAATCTCCCTCAAGACGAGTTTGCTCGTGATGTCCTTGCACATGTTCGACGAGTTCAGCCATTGTCTTCAGGGTCACAACTACGAGATTATGCTGCTTTCCATCTTCATAATGGGTTGCTGTACCACCACATCCAAATCTATGTTCCGGACGGAGAACTGAGGTTGCGAGCTGTCCAACACTGCCATGACAACACAGCAGGACATTTTGGCATTCGAAAGACGATCGAGCTGGTACAAGGTGTTCTGGTGGCCTCGGCTTCGCATGTTATGTTGAGAAGATTTGTGCGATCTTGTGACACGTGCCAGCGTACAAAGCTTCCTCGTCATCGACCGGTTGGACTACTACAGCCTCTTCCTATTGCTCAGCGGCCATGGTCTCCATCACCATGGATTTCCTCATGATTTACCGCCTTCTAGAGGGTTTGATGCTGTCCTAGTCATTGTTGATCGGTTCTCTAAGATGGCGCACTTTGTTCCTTGCAACAAACATGTTCGGGTCCTGATGCTGCAGATTGGTGTACCGGGAGGTGTTCCGTCTTCATGGTCTTCCTGATGAACTTGTCACTAATCGAGGTCCCCAGTTCACTTCAACATTCTGGTGGAGATTCCTAGATCAGCTAAATATCACTGGGAAGTTGTCTATTGCACATCATCCTGAAATAGATGGCCAAACGGAAGTAGACAGCATCCTGAAACAGATGGCCAAACGTTTCAGGATGATGGCCAAACGGAAGTAGACAGCATCCTGAAACAGATGGCCAAACGGAGCGCACAATTCAGACTTTGGAACAATATCTCCGATGTTTCATTTCTCATATGCAAGATGATTGGGTTGATTTCCTTCCTACTGCCGAGTTCGCGTACAACAACATGGCATACTCATCCATAAGTACACAATTCAGACTTTGGAACAATATCTCCGATGTTTCATTTCTCATCTGCAAGATGATTAGGTCGATCTCCTTCAACAACACGGCACACTCATCCATAAGTGTGTCGCCATTTTTCGCGTTCTCTAGTTACCCAAGTGTGGCTCCTCCGGCATCATTGGCCAACCACACATCCCTGTGATAAGGGGGACTATCAACGCTTGGGCCCATCTCGATGATCAACGCTCTGAGCCCTTTGAACCCGAGACCTTTCCGTTAACACACATATGTGTTAGCCAACTTGTCCGTATGATCCTAGATGCTGAATTACACCATCAATAGCAAGGCGTATATTTATATGCATGTTCCAGACTAGTTATGAACCACACATTCCAGACCAATTATGGACCACACAATCCTCAAGACTTCAGTTAGTTCCAAGTTTCTTAAATCATTCAACACTAGTCTTTGGCCTTGTATTTCATTTTGTATTCATTTCTCTCTTGAATACAATCTTCTCCTTTCAGCTGAAAGGTTCCGCTCTTGTTTTAAAGATTTCGCCCTTTGCACAAGGTTGTGATAGGTTTGGTGAGAATTAGCAATGCATGAGTTCATAAACTTGTCCCTAATCAAATATCAGGAATTAGCGATGCATGAGTTCATAAACTCATCCTTGATCAAAATCAAACCTAAGACCACTCTGATACTAAATGTCATAACCTTTCTCTATTTTCTTAAACCAACAAGGTAAAGGGTCAATTGGTATTTATGAGAGGGCCCTTGTCATGACGACCCATGTCCGCTTGAGTCTTTTTCTTATATATCTCACAATTTTTACCTAGGTGGTCAACCACCAAGTTAGAACTATAACATCTAGTGTAGAACTTTGGGAAGCAACAAAATCTCACACCTGTTGCTTTAGACACCTTTAACACATGTAGAAATTGCTTGTTTCTTGCTTTGGTGTCTTCCAACCAAAACATGATTATCAATCATTTTAGTCATTTCCCTGAGTTGTTGTCTCTTCTCTGCAAAATGACATTGCAACTTAAGATGTCATAACTAGCTTCCCTGAGAGATGCCCCTTACACATTGTACACTTGAAACCTTGTCTCTCAACGAACATCACTTAATAAGACTAGCATCGATGCCCCCACTATAGTAGTTTGTTTGATAGATAAGGATCACCTCTTCTCACCAATGGGATGATGAATGTCGCCTTGTTGATGTAGTCATCCAGCTTTAGCTTCCAGACACCATCACCTAATATTTTCCAACCTACTCCAAAGCCTGGCATGCAATTGCTTGGGGACGACGATGTAGATGCCATGTTGCTGCTGCTCCAAACATGCACACACTACAATCCCAAGCTGCCATAGCACCACCCAGCCCTAGGCAGCAACCCCTTTCCTCCCCAAGAATGAATCATGCTCGCTCAAAGCTCGTATAAGAGTTTTTTTTTTTACACTGTCAAATCAATTCACGGTAACATAGTGTTTGACCGTGTTTTAGAGCATTGACTAGGCCACTGTACATGGTCCGTGTTAACACGACTCCTAACCATGTTTGCAAGACCATGGCAACACGCCGTGGTTCACAACTTGTTTTGGAGCTATGCAACGATGAGCAAAAGAATTAACATAAATTTAGATTAAAACAATATCTAAAATAGATTGGATGACTTAGTTGTGTTTGAAGTCTAACATATCATTATTGACAAAATAAAACTTCAAAGGCATGTTACATCAATTAGAAAAGCAAGAAACAATAAAATAAAGAGTTGTTGGTTTCCTTTCAAACAACTATGTGCACACATTGGTTACAAGTATAATGATTTAAGTGATGTATACAAGATCTTTTATGATTACAAATGGAGACAAATGGACTTATATAAGTGGTTATCATAAACTCTTGAAAGCTTTGAGATTCAATGAGATATACAACAATTTAGATAAGGATTGTCACCACTTAAATAGATGTTGCTACATGATGACAATCTAAATAGTTTGTGATGCTATTTCTTTAAGTGGGAGTTTAAGTATTTAATTACAGTAATAAGATTAAACTCACATTTGAAAATAAAGCAATCTTGAAAGAACGGTCGACCTTTGCAAGTGCAAAAGATTTGAGTTAAAACTAAGTTATTTTGTATGAGAGGGATATTTTGGACATGTAAATAATGATGACACAGTCAAATGTTATGTTTAAAGGATTGTTCTTCTTCAAGAAGACTACAACACATATTCAATAATTTAAAACTATATATGAATTTTGACATGTATAATGTAAGTATAATAAATATGTAAGTTACCTTAATAAATATACGTAATTAACATATATATAGAGGTTAATTGTCATAATTTTAACTTGGTGAGTTGATCACTTGATTAAAAATTATAAAATATATAGGAAGAGGATCCAAATGGACCTAGGTCATCATAATCGAGGGCCCTCTTATAAACATTAATTGACCGTTGGGTTAACAGGAAAGAAAAGGTTATAACATTTAGTATTAGAGTAATCCCGAGTTTGATTTTCATCGAGGGGTGAACTTATAAATAAAGCTTAGGCTACTAAGATTAGATTGATTGACCCCTTTCATCGAGGGGTGAACTTATAAATAAAGCTTAGGCTACTAAGATTAGATTGATTAACCCCTTGGGTTGGGTTAAGGGGAGAGGAAAAAGTTATGACATTAATCCTATAATAAAGATAATTTATTAGATAGTCCAAATATAATTAAGAATATGTATATTTTTTTTATATTGACTTCAATATAAAGGTTATCTTCAATTTTCTCGTCTTCTTTGTGTTTTTATTGTATGTTGTTTTGGTTCCTTACATATATACGTTAATTACTTACACTTATTAATGTATTTATTGTAAATACTTTACACATTTTATTATTTATTTAATTAATATTGACTTGAATATAAAGGTTATCCTCAATTTCCTCGTCTTTTTTGTTTTTATTATATGTTGTTTCAGGTTCCTTACATATATATGTTATTTACTTACACTTATTAATGTATTTACTGTAATTACTTTACACATTTTATTAATTATATAATTAAGATTATTTAAATTAAAAATATGTATTTTTAATTATAAAGAACATTATAATTAACACAGGAATATGCTTGTAGTTTATATTAATATTTATTAAACATTATTTAATATTTTATTAAAAATGTTAAATTAATAAATAATATTATCTGCTAAAATTAATTTGACAACAATATTATCTAAAACTTTTATAGTTAATGATCACCAAATAATATATATACAGTTATATAAAACCTGCAGATGATGTCACTGAGTATTATTAACATGAAATGCATGAATAGAATTGACCTTTGTAAGCCTTTGCAAGTCACTCAATGTACTTTAATGGAGCATAGTATATAACGTTAAACCTCTTGACAAATGAAAAGCAATATGTAATAATAATATAAATAATATATATATAATAATATGTACGGATGTCTTTACTTCCTCTCTGACCTTTAAAGTGGGGTTAATAATCAAATTGTTATTTTATGTACACGCTATAGTTACTTTTAATTAAATATAGTTTATTATGGTATTCATGAATATGATAGCTTAACTTTCTGTTTAAAATTGGATATATTATCGCATAGTTTACAGTCCTAAATCATATATTTATGCATATTTTATTCATATATTCATGCTTTATGAAGACCTATTAACAAAATTAACTTAAGTCGTGATCTAAGTCATTAAAAAAAAATCATAATGTTATATATATAAAAATTTAAATTAATTTATAAAGATTTTTAATTATACAGTTTTCAAAAAATAATACAAGCGCGTTGTTGTACTGTTCCCACTGTGCATCAACTCTATCTACTCAATTCGTACACGCACGCGACATGCAGACACGCACAACTTTATATTCACTTCACACACGGAAATTTAACCAGCTACTCCAATTCGTAAACATAATCCAAACTTATCCATTCGGCCATTGACCGAATTATACTTGGAATATCCAGCTTGGCCTGAGAAAAACCATATGTGTATATCTTGCACAGTGCTCGTGTGTGTACGCGTGTCCTTGAATTAGCTAGAAGGAACGTGCGTGCATGCATGGGTGCGTGTGTGTCAGCAAACACACATTTAAGTATAGTTGAATTATTAAAGAATTTACTGTGTGTGTGTACTTGAAAAAGTATAGTTGTGTGAGTTTCCACACATGATAAATTTGGGATCAATTTTATTTAAGATTTATTATTATTATTATTGAAATTATAAAAATTTTTTTATTATTACTATTGAAATTACAAGAGAAAATGTGTGCGTGTGGTAATATTATAAATATACAAAAGATTGGTTAGTAAGTACACATGAGGTGTGTAAAATCCCTTTTAAATCTAATCCATCGTTTCAGTGGAGACAATAATCTGATTGGATTGCAACAACTGTCAGTCAGCGTTGAATATTGTATTTTTGTCTAGTGTTAGGGTCAAAGATGACCTCCAGGTAGAACCGGGAACAATAGTACTTGTTTGTTTGAAATTGTGTCAGGGTTGTATAATGATGATTTAATTAAATATATTTTCTTTTACATATTTAGCACCAAGTGTTGCTATGTCCGATTACATATTGCTCTCAAACATATTTTTCAAACTGTCATGTAATATAATATACATCATGTACTCCACAACCGATGTGATGTAACTGATTAGTGTAGTTTTATACAGAACCCGAGGGTGTAGAAAGATGAGAACAGAGTTGAACCGGACACAGATATTCATCTCTCACTGGAAAAATTCATAGATTGGCACATAGCCAATGTCAGCTGCAAACTAAAGAACATATTTGGAAACAATATAGACCAAAATTAACACACCAACAATTGCACTGAGGTAGTGCAAGCTTTATTTATCTGTGGATAAATACGCACAGCAATCTTAAAACGGTAGCAGGGACCAGCACAGTTGCACTTCCGGTTGTGGCAGACACCATGGGCGCATTTGGCACAGCTACCCTTCGAAAGAAAGTGACACTGCTTGCAGTAGTGATCGCAGCGACGATCACCACCCTTGAGACACACCAAGCTATGCTCCACGCACTTCTCCTTGGCCTCGGCCATGTTCAGCAGGCTTCCGCTAATGACCAGAAAACAGAACAGTACAAAGAGCAGTGAAACCTTAGCCATTGTGTGTATTGTTGAGAGAAACAAGCTTCTGATCTTCTTTATAACACGGGGAAGCCATTTATTTATACTCCTGTTGCAGGGCATGGCTTACCATGTTATGCCATCTGTGCTGTCTAGATAGACACGTTGCGTGCCACCGACACTGCACTTTTTCCATCTTTACTTGCATCTTTTAAATTATGTATCAATAGTGGGAAATATATATTATAATGGACTTTCGAAATCCACCTTTCAATGTGGTAAAGATTTTAGAACGAGTCTCTAAACCTTGTTAACTTTAACTTTGTCGGTACATTCACACGAGCCATGTGAAGGATATCCCCTCCAGGATATCTGATATATTCCCCGTGTGTGTGCGTGTGTGTCCGCGTGTGCGTTTGTGATAACTATATACAAGTGTGTGTGACACTTGCCTTTGACATGCAAATGATTTTCATAATGGTGTGTGTCTGAAAAGATCGATGCAAGTGGAAGATTATTTTTAGTTATACCCCTAAAACAAATTTATGTTTATATAGCGACTGTAGGAGTCAACTGTTAATATCGGATATAATATTAGATAACACCTGTTGGCCAGGCTTAACCAAGGACCCATCCTGCATGTAGACTCACGTTGAAGACTTAGATATGTATTATTAATTACAGTTAAAACGAGAATTTAAATAAGTAAATATTTTTTATATATTAATATAAAAATAATAAAAATTTTAATAAATTATGAAGCTTAAGTCAAGTTCATTCTTAACGAACAATAATATTATACTTTAAATGAATCTCCAGGTCTATCTTGACATTAATAATAATATATTAATTTAATTTAAAATAGAAGATAAAATCTCTTTTGACATTTAAAAGTACATATATAAAAATAACTATAAAATTAAACTATACTATTATTTTTTCTTATGCATCACATCCTCGTAACAATGGCATCCACCATAAATCAATAATAAAAAAGATTTATGGTTAAATTTAAGTTTTTTTTCTACAACAGTGCACCACACACACACACAACAAGAATGTACCTGTATACCATGTTTATATGTAATCTAACGACTTATTTTCAGGCTTGGTGAGATACGAACAGAGAAAGGGATGAATGGGTGGTTATTTGAATTTTCTTGTTTTAAAGGACATTTTATGTCGATTATATATAGATTTTTCAATACTATATTTATTTATATGTCATCATTAGTCTATGTATATACGAGGCTTAAATACAAGACTATGTATAAAATTATTACATTCTTGCATAGAAAAATTTTGAATTAATAATTAGGGTTCTTGGTGAGGGTTTAGGGTTCTTGAAAAATGCGCCGCTGTGCGGCGTTCTGTGTGCGACTGCGGAGGTATTCTACGGCGCATTCAAGTCCTGAAGCATTAGCAGGTGCAGCATTATTACAAAAAATTGCAAATGCCGAGGAGATGAGCAAAAATGCAGGTAATACACGGACACGCACATGTATACATTGTGTGTGTGAAACAAACTTTTGTTTTGAAAAATCTGGAGAGAATATACTATGAAATACAAATTTTAAGTACGTGCTATATATGTGTATGTTCATGTGTTTGTATGTCTGTATATGTGAAATCGAGCAATAATGCAGCCACTAACAACACACACACACACGCAACAGTAGATCTGTATATATATATATATATAATATATATATATATATATATATAGTGTGTGTGTGGTGTGTGTGTGTGTGTGTATGTATAGTTTAAATAACACATAAGAGATACTTACAATGTGTGGACCGTATACTATGTACAGTTCATATTGTATTTAACATATACTGTGTGTTACGCAAGTAAATGTTCATACGTATGATACAGGAATAAATGTTCAAATGTATGATACAGGAAATATGATCCTCCTCCAGAGGCACCAAGACGGCCCTTCATCAGAACACATCATGGGGTGACCTGGGATGATCCATACCACTGGATGCGTGATTCCAAGGACCCGGATGTCCGATGGTGTCTCCACGCCGAGAATCGATATGCAGAGTCATTCATGTCTGAGACGAAGGCTCTCCAGAAGGAACTCCCCTTGACATGGCTACCAGGATAGGAAGGAGCAATCTACCCTCCTGAGCGCTGGGGAGACTGGTAAGTATGTACATGAAATATCACACCAAAAAGTATATAATTTTGTACGACACACTTATACAAAATATATCGATATATACATATATCATTGAAACATACTTAGATACACACATCAGACCGCATAGTAGCGCTGCATTCATCTTGCATAAACATATTTTGATGGATGCATTAATTGAATGGAAAAGAGTGTGTGTGTGTGTTTGGTAGCGTATATATTCATTTATTCCAAAGATATCAATGAAAGTGTAGGTTGTATGCTGTGCATGTTCCTCAGGGAAAGGAATTTCCAGTTTATACAAGAAGAAAAGCCTTACTCAAGGGGCAGAAAGTTGGAAAATGGAAAGCTTTCTGTAGAGATGTTCTTGGGTGGGAGTTCAACAAGAAGAATGATGAAGTTCTCATCGATCTCAACGCCATTGCTGAGGAACATGGTAAAAATTTGTGTGTATTATGTATATGTCTTTAGGTACATATATGTATTAGTAACACATTTTAGTTAAACTTAAGCGTTTCTTTTACCAAACTTATAATAGCAGGCTATGCAAACCTGGGAGTGTTCAAGTTATCTAAAGACCACAAGATGCTGGCATATACAGTTGACTTGACGGCCAAGAAGTATATACTCTTTTTCATCAAGGATCTGGAAACTGGGAATATTTACAGGAATGATGTCATTGATGGTGTGGTGAGCGTTGAATGGTCAGGTTTGGGCAATCCGTTTATTACACTTCTACGAATGACTCCAGACGTCCTTTACAGGTTATTCATAGGTGCATGTGTATATAGACCTCTAAATATCACCTCGCACACACACACGAACATGTTCACTGACGCCTTTAAGTCTGATATTACAGTGTTTCTTTACATAACCTTGGAAGCAAAGGAGAAGACATTCTGATTATAAAGACGACGATGCAAGGAACTTTGTTGACGTTACAAGAACAAAAGATTGGCGTTATATTCTGGTCAATGTGAACTCAAAAACTTCTTCTGAGGTAGCGTTGTATGTGTAGTTTATGTATACTTTCTATATACATTTTATTTTTTGCCATTATATTACAGTTATAGTATGCTTTTACTACATTACTGCTACGTTACCTGTTGTATTATAAAAATACTCATATAGCATCAGCTAGTTCGTGTTCTTCAAGGCTGATATTATCTTACTATTTTTGCAGGTTTTCTTATAGAAACAAAGATTTCAGAAAGAAGTATACGAAGAATTCAAGCTAGATCCGATGGTATACAATATTTTGTGGAGCACCGTCAAGGGTATTTGTATATCCTTACGAATCGAGCTGATAATGGTAAACCAACATCAACAGGTAACTATCGCCTGGTTCGATGTCATGTTGATAATCTACATTCCATAACTTGGGAGGTAAGCGATTCCATGCGTGCGTGTGTGCATTTTTAGTGAAGAATTCTCGCAGGAAATTATTGCAACAGATAGTGAGTGTTGGATTGAGGACATAGATATCTTTGAGAAGCACTTGATTGTGTACAGACGACGAAATGGCCTCCCAGTTGTGCAAGTAGTTAATCTGGAGGTAACTCCATATTTTTATGTATGTAGGTGTATATGTAACACTATATGTATATAATGTCATATGTATGTGCACACTCACATGTGTATATATACGTATACATATATACGTTATATACTCCCAGAGCTAACGTTTCATGCACAGGACAATCATATATGGACTGTGAATCTTCCAGGGCACGCTGCAGTTCTTACGCCCGGTGCCAACAGTGATTTCCACTCGTCAACTTTGCGACTGTCAGTCTCGTCACCAGTGGTTGGCTAAATGATACTTACAACACACACACACCACACACCACACATCACACATCACATAATACATGTTTAGCAGAGAAACATATATCTGGATATATTGCTACGTTATATACGCTATATTTATGCAGATGCCTGAAGCAACATACGACTTGGATTTGAACACAAGAGAAGTTAAGCTTTTGCAGCAAGTTGAGGTCCCTGGAACAGATGCATACATAATGGAGCATCGAACAGTCACATCCCATGACAACGTGAGTGTCCCTCTAACGATTGTCTACTCCAGACACCTTGAAAAGCAAGGAGCCAATCCTGCATTGGTACTTGGTTACGGTGCGTATGGTGAACTGCTTGACTTGAGCTTCTCTGGCAATAGGCTAAGCCTTCTAGATCGTGGTTGGCTACTTGCAATCGCCCATGTGAGGTATCCTATGCGTATGTATGCATGTAGATCAACCACGGCAACAAGGAACTGAGCACGTTAGGTGGATAATAGTACATACAAACAAGGCACCTACCATGGGCATGCATATGTTATAAGCTCGTTTTGGTCTGGTTGAACGTGTGTTTGTGTGTGTTGCTGTGTGCGCGTGTGCTTGTTCGTGCGTGTGCGTGCATGTGTGTGTATGTGATAACATGCAAATACAGGGGTGGGGGAACATTTGGAAAGGCATGGCATGCTAATGGAAAGCTGTTGAACAAGAAGAATTCGTTTAAAGACTTCTTAGCAGCCGTTAATTATCTCATTGAAAATAAGTATGCATCTAGCAGTAAGATTGCTGCTTGGGGAGAGAGTGCTGGTGGCCTTTTAGTCGGAGCATCAGTGAACATGGAGCCACAGCTCTTCACAGCAGTCATTTTGAAGGTAATTAAGTAGAACTTTTAGTAAAGTGAATTATTATATGTCATATATGTATATGTATATATATACAACGGTTACACAGCATACAAATACGTAAGTTTGCTATAATGATTGCTTAATGGTTTGTTACAGGTTCCGTTTGTCGACATTCTCAACACTATGATGGATGCTTCTCTGAGTTTAACCGAACATGAGTACGACGAATGGGGGGATCCATCTGATAAGCGTTTTTTCGATTATATTCGAGAATATTCTCCATATGATAATATTAAACCTGACACTTCTTACCCTGCGATGTTGGTGGCTGCTTCTTTCTTAGATACGCGGTATGTTTGTTGAATTATTGTTATTCTCAACCTGCACACACGCACGCACATAGAGAGGGGGAAGGGATGATGTGGGTGTGCATGTGTGTGTGTGTTCATCTAATGGTGTTGATCCGGTTTTTACAGTGTTGGTTACTGGGAGGCTGCAAAATGGGTTGCTGCTCTGCGTCATGCTAATCCAAACAGTAGTAAACCATTGCTGTTGAGGACCAACATGTATGGAGGACACTTTGGAGATGGTGGTCGCTACTCTCACCTCAGGGAGATTGCATACGACTATGCGTTTCTTATACACGCAATGGACAAGTAAGTATTGCACTTATTTCACTTGATTACTTCTAAAGTCAAAATTTTGAAAACTTTATACGGTAATGCATAAAATGTGTTTAGTCTGGGTCTAGGCCTGGTAACTACATTAGTACGGTAGACTACTTGATTACATAGATAAACTATCGCTATATATACAACACTTGTACTAAGCTATGTTCTCTTATGAAGGCGCACCAAAACCATCGTATCAGGAGCTGTTGCAGATAATGGGTAGCCGATGGCTGAAGATTTCCATGCAGGAAAGGTATGTGTGAACATCCACTCATCTCTCTCTCTCTCTCTCTCCCCCTTTATATAATATAAGAGAGAGAGAGAGATCTGAAGCTGCTATCCTAACACCAGACACGCATTCTTTGCGAGTACACCAGCGACCCGTATACACTTGCTACTTGGAAACCATCAACACTGCCGAGCACTGACTTGTGCGCCCTGGTTTCCAGTGCATTCGCTTGTCTGGTACCTCGTTGAATGGCGCTCCTTGTCCTGGTGCCTTACAACAAGAGCTCCAGGTCGATGACCATATTATAACCTTTATACTCGTCCCCTTTTATACATAAAAATTTAATGTCATATTTATATATTATTTTGTCATGTATACTTTTTACTTACATTATTCATTTCATGTAAGTTCGAAGCGTAGAGGTGATTATTAAATAAGTTTATATATAAGCATCAAAGACAACGTAAGTACTTTTCACTTTCGACTACATCTTGGATTTAATAATCTGAGACACAATAGATGGATCTGCAAGGGTACTGGTATCCCCCTGCACAATTAATATAATGAAGTTATATACACATACGTATACATCTCACGTATATATACACATAAACATACCAGGTCAGATTTGTTAGATGCAATTTTCCGGAGAATATTCCGCATCACCTTCCCACTTCTAGTCTTCGGGAGTCCCGGGACTATATGGACAACATCTGGAACTGCAAAAGCTCCAATCTGCACAAACATAACAAATATAAACATGTCTGTGCGTGCGTGCGTGCGTGTCTGTGTATGTTACATAACAATAACGTATATTTTGATATTCTGGATAATATATGAAACTTCTATGAATAAGTTATGATCTCTCTCTCTCTCTCACACACACACACGCACACGCACACGCACACGCACACGCACACGACACCATGACCTCTTTCCTGGCAAGGCTTTTGAGAGCCTTGATCAGCTCCTCAGTGTTTTTATGCTTATCCATTTGAATGATAAATGCATAGATCCCTTCTCCTTTAACCTGCCCTTATTAAAATGATTAACTACGATACAAATGTATACGATTTATAGTTAATATTACCTCGTGAGGGAACCCCACAACAGCGACTTCAGCACATCCTGGGTGAGAGGCAAGTGCAGCTTCCACTTCCCCAGTACTTATTCTGTGACCACTGCTCATAGAACATATATATGAGTAATATAATGAATCAAAGATAATAAGATTATACCTGATATTAATAACATCATCCACACGTCCTGTAATTGTTATATATCCATTCGAGTCCCGTCGACAACCATCACCAGCATTATAGTAACCCGACCATGTACCAAAATAAGTCTCCTCATATCTCTTATGATCACCGTATATAGTTCGAGCAATTCCTGGCCAAGGTTGTTTCATAACGAGATAACCTTCACAAGGACCTGTGAGCTCTTTTCCTTGCTGATCTACAACTGCAGGCTGTACAAAGTATGTGTGTTTATACATGTGTATACACATGTATATGTATATGAGTATTATTTACCTCTACTCCAAAGAATGGTAATGTTGCTGAGCCTGGTTTAAGGGGCCAAGCACCAGGAAGAGGTGTGAGCATAACCCCACCGGTTTCGGTTTGCCACCACGTGTCGAGGATCGGACATCTCTTGTCACCAACAACTTCAAAGTACCACTGCCATGCTTTTGGGTTGATTGGTTCTCCAGCAGTTGCTAAAAGCCTCAGGCTCGACCTTGAGTATTTCTTAACATGCTGCATTACATAAACAAGTCACACGCGCGCGCGCACACACACACACACACTACTATACGTAAGTATCACCTTTGGATCATGAGCTTGTAATGAACGGATGAGTGTAGGAGCTGTGTGTAGAAAGCTGTGACCCTGTATTTATCAACTATCTCCCAACACCTCCCTGGATGAGGCCAACTAGGCACCTAAAAGATATGGCGTGAAATTACTGTATATGAACATTTGCTAACTAAGTAATACCCCCTCGTAGATTAACGTTGTTGTTCCGTTAAGTAGAGGTCCATAAGCCACATACGTATGTCCCGTTATCCATCCACAGTCTGCACTGCACCTGTTTACGAAAATGAAAAATAAGTGTACATTCATGTTTATGTACACTTTGCGCGTATGTGTGCGATCAACTACATACTAACCATAAAATGTCCTCAGGACGGGGAACAAAGCAGTATTTAAACGTTGTTGCAGCATATACCATATATCCTCCAACTGTATGGAGCACACCCTGCAGTAATGATCATCTCTTTCCTTAATTACCAAATAACCTTAAGCAAATTGATAAATTATAATACCTTTGGTTTTCCTGTAGAGCCACTTGTATAAAGCATAAACAATGATTCTTCTGATTCCATCCATTCAATGTGTGCAGTCTTACTACATCCCTTCACGGAATCCTGTTAAAGTAAGACAGAATCAGCACATGAAAAAGCTAGCATAAGTATCACCGTATATTATGTGTATATAATATCTAGTAAATTTTATATATACGATGTTTATATTATTTAATAAAAAATATAAATTTAATCACCTGCCACCAAACATCTCGTCCAGATTGCCATCTCACGTCCTTACGAGAGATTGCTGTGCCGTTGTCATACACAACACATGCTCCTGATGAAAAAATTAACATGTTTTATTTAAGCCTACATAGTATAATCATATAACCACATAATCATATAACCACAAAATAACTTAATGTAATATAGTGTTGTATGATTATATACCAACGAGAAAGCCCGTTCTTTGAGAGCACAATTGCAAAGCCTGGTCAACTATCTCCTTCAACATGAGCACTTTATCGGCCCTCTGAGACGCGGAACATGTGAGAATGACTTTTGCTTCACAGTCGAGTATTCTGCCTGCGAGTGACTCTGCAGAAAATCCCGCAAACACAACCTGGTAGATATGCATTGTTACTTAGCATCATATATTGGAAATCATATATATAATAAGAACATATTATTATTTGGCTTACCGAGTGTATAGCCCCAATTCGTGCACAAGCCAGCATTGCAACTGGAAGCTCAAGTATCATAGGCATGTAAATACAAACTCTGTCGCCTTTCTTGACTCCACGTGAACGCAGCAAGTTCGCAACCTACAGAAAAGTTCCAACTTAACCGAAAGTTTTGACGGCATATACATGTGTGTGTGTGTGTGTGTTAGGACTCACCTGACAAACATAGTCCAGTAATTCTTTGAAAGTTAAGCGAGAATTGTATCGAGGGTCATTCCCCTCCCATAACATGGCCACTTGGTCTCCTTTTCCAGCTTCAACATGCCTGTCGATTGCATTGTAGCACACATTTGTATATCCTCCACGAAACCACTATCAAATGAATCAATTTTAGTCAGTCGTGCATTAGTTTATCTCTTATATACATTCATAATGCAATTTTGAAGCAATATAAAGATTCTTCGCGTGTGTGTGTACGTACTTCAACGAAGATAGGTCCTTTACGCTTGTCAAAGTTGAATGTGCAAACTGGACGATGCTCATCCCATGGTGTTTTCCAATACAGAGATTTCGCCTCGTGTGCCCAGAAACTGTTTGGATCCTTGATGGATTTTGCATGTAGTTCCTCATACTTGACGATATCAATTGCTTCATTTTAGTACTCAAAACATTAAGTCTATTTCTTATATACATGTATCTGCGTGTGTCTGTGTGCGCATGTTGTGTGAAAGAATCACGAAGGCGACATGCTGAATGTGTAGGTGCGAAAAGTCAATGCACATACAGTACACAATGTGTGTAAATGTGCAAGAATAACAGAAGATAAGCATGAACGAACAGTACATATAAGTACCATATACACATATGAACACACAAAACATATATACAATGTTTCATTTTATGGGTCGTACTACAAACTTTATATGTAACATGCTTCGTAGCTATGGAACAAAATGATTCTATATACTTAGTCATAAACTGTTCAGTAAGACTAGCTATTCACACACACACGCACACGCACACACCGTTTACCTTGTTTCTAGAAGTGATGGGGGCATCGTTGAACAAGTGCGAGGGAACAGAGATAAGATCTTCTAGCTCATGATGTGAAGCATAGCACTCTTGTGCAGTTAATTGACAGGAATCAGCACTAGGATCTGAATTAAGAAATCCCAACAGGCTGCAAAGCCTTCGAGAAGCATGAGTGTGGCGATCGTGGTCCACCATAGCCACAGAAAAATGCGAACGAGAGCAAATTAATATATATAACCTATTATTGAAATATACTCACATTCCACATGTTAGACACACGTCCTTAAACAACACTTGATGTGTACTAGGTGTTTTGACCAAAACTTATATCCTGTATAATACTCTATTAAACCAGTCAGTTTCTAGAATTATTTTCCACAACGAATATCTTAAATATATATACTCCAGCCAGCCACTCCTTTGTAGTCCAGTCTATAGACGTGTGCTTGACGAGAGTGTATATATAGTCACGTTCTCCTAACAAAGGCCAGTACAATCTCGACGATGAATACCAACACAGTAATTATATTATTGAGCTGCGTCTCTCTCCTTGTTGCAGGAGCTCATGCACAGGTGCTAGTCGGAGCTAACAACGCTGCAAACACAGACGGGGGCAAACGGTTCGACTCCGAGCTAGGTATCCAGGGAGCACTTACAATCCTGAGGACACAATCGGCTTTGTGCAGTCTATCTTCCACTATGGTTCAGATGGTGTTCCTCAGAAGCAAGTCACCAAGATCACCTTCACAGTCAGCCGGATCTTAAGTGCCATTGCGTTAACAAGCGGCTCCGGTACTGAATCCACAATCCAATATAATGCAAAATCTGTGGGCACTGATAATGTAGTGGAAGAGATCAAAGGTAACACATCTGTTTTCTATATTTACATCCATTGACCAAAGAGTGTGTGGAATCCACACTGTGGATATATACATATGTACTAGTAGTACGTGGTAACATGTGTGATGATTTCAGGCGTGCTTTACCATGAGATGACTAAGGAACAGCGATATCAGCAGTGATTGAAGGGATTGCTGATTATGTGAGGCTGAAAGCTGGTCTTGCACCGTCTCACTGGAAGAAGGCTGGGGAAGGGGAGCGATAGGATCAGAGCTATGAAGTGACGGCTTTACTTCTTTGATTACTGCACGAGCCTCAATGGTGACTTTGTGTGGGAGCTGAATAAACAGCTTTACAACAACCAGTGGGATGAGTCCATTTTCCAGCAGCTCCTGGGAAAGAGTGTTCAAGACTTGAGGATTTTCCCGTGGGGTAGTTTTATGGACCTCGCCCCTTTTTCTTTCCAAATAATTATTATAATTAATATTATTTTAATATTTATTTTAATTTTTATTTTAAGAGGAGCAATGAAACAGTGCCGCAAGGTTTGTACAAGGCCATGCACGGATTTTAGCGGCAAACTAGGATATCCTTAATAATCCGACAGATTATTCAAAGGCAAATACAAGGCTTTTGGAAAATCATAAAAAAATACATGGAACGTGCAAAGAACACGCTAAATGCTTGGTACATTGATACTGAAGGACCCACCAAACCGCTCCCAGGTGAGTATGAGTATTAAAATGTAAGTGTATAAAAATCGTCCCTATTACTTTGCAGAGCATGCCGTTTTTTAAAACATTGCAGGAGGCTTTAGCAAGGACGGGTATTCAAGGTAAGGATATGGTATCTGCTTAATAATTACTGATCATGCTTAAATTTCCTTATTTTGCACGTTCCATGCTTGTATTTGCCTTTGAATAATCTGCTGGATTATTAGGGATAACCTAGTTTGCCGCTAAAATCCGTGCATGGCCTTGTACAAATCTTGGCGGCACTGTTCCTAGCCATAGGCATCTCTCCTCTTCAAATAAAAAGTTAAAATAAATATTAAAATAATATTAACTATAATAATTACTTGGAAAGAAAAAGAGGCTAGGTCCATATAAACTACTCCCACGGGAAAATCTTCAATCCTGTGTTTCCACGGCAATTCACTATGAAATTTTATTCTGTATTGATCAGCAACATTATCATAGATAGCTTGCAATTCCTGTAAACTCGTTGGACACCTGACAAATTAAATTAAATATGCAATTTTAAAAGTTATTATGATACCTTTTAAAAGATTCTTCAGAGAAATCCTTCTTTCCCTAAAGTTTTTGATGGTCCTCTTTAGTTCTGATAATGGTTGAATGATTCTTCTGTGACCTTACCATTCACCACAGTCACGTATCCGAACAAGTCCTAAATTCCATAGAAACACTTCACAGTACTCCAAACCTACATCATGTAAGTTTGCATCATAATCACCTTAAAACAGCACATTATAGTCACCTCAAAGTAAATACGTCTTACTTCCAGCTGTTAATAGATGCCTGATAAAGTTTTTTTTTGTGTGTGCTTCATCTTCTTTAGCCTCGATAAGGACACGAGGAACCCAAATTTTAATCTCTTTACTCGATTTGTTAATGGTTGTCATCTCTAAGTATACTAGCGCATATTTATTCCACCTTTGGTAACCTACCATTTAAAATAATAAAATAATAAAGCTGCACATACCCTGGTTTTCGCTAGTCATGTGAAAGCTCTGCACTTGTTTTCGTGCTTAGAAGTGACACTTCACGATAATTATTATTTTTATTAACGATGAAATATCTAATAAGGGACTAAGTTGCAATAACCTACATACGAGTCTATTAGAACAAAACCCAATTCTTTTTACAAAGTTAAATACTTTTTCATTGCACCGACGACTTTAATAAGAACATCAACTATTGGTCGATTTTGCTCTTCATTATAAGCTTCACCAAAACCATGTTTATAATACAGTTTTGATAAATATGGTGTTATCAAGACCGCGTTGGTGACAACATTATTGACAACAAGAGTTTAATTATGATCTAACTTGTTATTCTATGGTAGATCTTTTATAACAACCTAAAAAACGAGTTAAAACTTTGTGTACAGAAATTATGAAATACTTATTTAAAAAAAAATAAATTGAAACATGTGAATTTGTTCGGTTGCAAAACTTAATCTTGCAGAAATTACTTTTAATTTATCATGTTAACATATGAGTGGGAAAAAACTAAAAAGGAGTGAAACTACAGTCGGAAAAACAAATTTGCTGGTATGTCGTCCTAGCCGAGTCCAGGGTTGTGGTTGTTCTGGTGATATTCCTCTACCTCATAGTACATCATATGACTCACATTTTCCCACCCGCGCAAGAAACATCGCACATTGCGGGTACATCTTATGACTCACATTTTTTCCACCCGCGCATTGCATAAGGAACATCCACATTTCGGATACATCTTATGACTCACATTTTTCCACCTGCGCATTGCATCAGGAACATCGCACATTGCGGACAACCCGCAGCAGCGCCGGCACGTTCACTCAACGTCCGCTTCTTGGCCATGACCTGAGATTAGGACAAAACGGAACTTGTGTTGGAATGACACATTACTGCCTAGTCAGCATGACTATGAACATGAATAGAGAAAGTGGAAAAGTAAACAAGTCGGCTATTTCCACACTCGTTTTCTTCAGCTGCACAAAGTTGGGAACCAAGCGGCTAGTAGCAAGGCCAAGTTGTCGCTGATTGCTAGTTGGATTGCGCTGCCACATGAAATTCACAAAAAGAACACTCTCATCCTAGCTCGTTCCAATCCTGCCGAAAGGCAAGTCTTTGTAGATATATGGCACCGCAATCCAACTCAGTGATCCTGTGTGCAGCCTCGGAGTAACTCTCAGGCTCCCCGTGACGCCAGCACGCGGCCAACAAGCTCATCCACGCATTGCAGTCGGGCAAGAACGGCATTGTCTCGAGTGCCTGCTCCAACTGGCCAGGCCTCCCCAGAATGTTCACCATGCAGCTGTAATGCTGCATGCTTGGCTTGATCCCATGATCCACAACCATCGCCGCAAAGTGATCACGAGCGTCTTGGACCTTCCCAGCATGACTGTAGGCGGTGAGAATTCCAACATAAGTTGAAGCATCTGGCTTGAGCCCCTCAAGCTCCATATTGTGGTAGAGTTCCAGCAACTCGGAGATGTAACCGGCATTCTGTTCATCACGTTTCTGGCTTCTCTGAGGTGCTAGCATGGTGTCCCAGACGATGAGGTGTGTTCTAGCATGGTGTGGAAAACCGACTTGGTAGCTTGCAGATCATAGCGGCATCCTCGTGAAGAGATCAGAAGCGCTGGCCATGTCCCCGGCTAGAGCGTATTCCATGCAACCTCGTTCCTCCGCGGCATCATGGCAAAGGTGGAGTGCGATTTTCCGAGATGAGCAGTCCAGGAAACTAAAGTCGTCTGCGGCATTTTGCGGAACAAGGCCTCGGCTTCTGCGACGTGCGCGTTCTCGACAAACGCCTGCAGCATTGCATCTCACGGCATCTCGGGAAGGCCATTTTTGTGAAGATGTTCCTTGCTGCAGTGAGGTGCCCGTGCACGGCATTTGCCGTGAGCATGGCTGTCCAGGCGATTGTGTTCGTCTCGAGGAACAACTGGAAGATACGCCAGGCTTCTTGCAGAATGCCGCACTCCGCGTAATCTACAAGCATGGCAGTGCAGGCGAAACGGCATCCTGTTGATTACCTGCCTTGCTTCCCCCAGATGCCCTTTCTGGGCATATGCCAACACCAGGATGTTCCAAGATATGGCGTTGCGCGTCTTCAGAGTGTCGAATGTTGATGGTGGGGTAAACTCCCAGCTCTGCCATACGCGTGGATGAGAAGATTGGCGAGGAACCTGCTACCTCTGTGCTCGCTCGCTGAAATCAAGGAATGCAAACTTGTGCACTGCCGGAGGCGCTGGGAGTAAGAGATGAGCGCAGCCTCGTTTCCCATGCACCCAACAATCCATCAGGCGACTGCTAGTAGCTGCTATAGATCCTTGGAACTGGAGAAAAACCAAGCTATTTAGATAGAGGTTTTACAGGAAAGAAAGAAAG
The DNA here is from genome assembly GCA_003024785.1 of Selaginella tamariscina. Classification (NCBI taxonomy): domain Eukaryota; kingdom Viridiplantae; phylum Streptophyta; class Lycopodiopsida; order Selaginellales; family Selaginellaceae; genus Selaginella; species Selaginella tamariscina. Next base: position 65,509 of record PUQB01000137.1, read on the forward strand.
GAGATCACCGTGCAGATTCTCGCAGAACTTCATCAGATACTTGATGTCGTAGATAGTTGGGAAGTACATTCTGAGGAGCGTGAAGAAATCGGCCTCGGCAGGGGGGAGATTCTGGCATGTGAGCAGCGAGGATGTCTACGCGCAGGATTCGATCGAGCTGCTTAAGCAGAGTGGCAGCTTTTTCCAGAAAACCAGGAGCAGAGCATCGACTCACAGCGATTCGGCGAGGTCCTCTGGGGTCATCCTCAACCACTGGATCACATTCCACAGCGGCTAGATTGAATTCGCGGAAGTTGAACTGCCACACGCAGTATTCCCGGTTGCTGCCACACTGCATCTTCATCGGGGCCCAGCTGTATGAGCTTGAGCATATCCACATTGGCTCTCAACGTTTGATAGTTGAACTCTGCGCTGTTTTTGAAGGTGCCGACAGGACGAACCACTACGCCCGGGAACTCCGTGTCCATAGCCAAGTAGGGGTAGTCATCCACAAACTCCCTAATCAGCTTGAATTCTTCTTCCAGATTGTCTGCCCATACCTCCCTGATCCGGAGGGTGCTACCCTTTGAAACCATGTATCGATCTAGAGAGTGTACCTTTTCTTCTTTTGGAGAGGGTTCGAAATGCCTGGGCGCAGAGAAAATGCAGCAGCGATGAATACGAAATCTAGAAAACGCGCAATGGCGCCGCAATGCAGCGGCGGCTCAAATCACGGAAAAGAATGGTCGCAGCGCCTCCAGCAGCGGCAGCACCGGGGGCCTCCGCTCGAGCCCCTCCCCACACAGGAAGACGAGCAAACCCTACCGTGCGGTTAAAAGAGGAGACTCGAACCTATGGACAAAGATGCATAATCAAATCAGCAGCAGAATGTCTTAAAGTGTTTTCGTAACCATAAAGTTATTAGCCTTATTAGCAAAAATAAGAATATTCGTGAATACTCTTGAATATTCTAGAATATTTTGGTACATACTGTTCAAAAAAAGTTAAAAATCATTAACTGCAAAAATGCCGCATTTTTAATTATGTTGTACGGGCGGTTATTTGGTGGAATATTCCGAGGCCGTACTAACTAACGTATTTCACTAGGATTTAAACAGTGATTATGATTCACCTCATGTATGATTATGAAATTACTGTATATGAACATTTGTTAACTAATTAATACCCCCTCGTAGATTAACGTTGTTGTTCCGCCACATACGTATGTCCCGTTATCCATCCACTGCACCTGTTTACGAAAATGAAAAATAACTGTACATTCATGTTTATGTACACTTTGCGCGTACGTGTGCGATCAACTACATACTAACCATAAAATGTCCTCAGGACGGGGAACAAAGCAGTATTTAAACGTTGTTGCAGCATATACCATATATCCTCCAACTGTAATGGAGCACACCCTGCAGTAATGATCATCTCTTTCATTAGTTACCAAATAATCTTAAGCAAATTGATTTATATAAATTATAATACCTTTGGTTTTCCTGTAGAGCCACTTGTATAAAGCATAAACAGTGATTATTCTGATTCCATCCATTCAATCTGTGCAGTCTTACTACATCCCTTCACGGAATCCTGTTAAAGTAAGACAGAATCATCACATGAAAAAGCTAGCATAATATTATGTGTATATAATATTAGTGCTCCTGATGAAAAAATTAGCATGTTTTATTTAGCCTACATAGTATAATCATATAACTTAAATAAATAGTGTGAAAGAGGAGTGGAACCTTACAAGTGTTATATGATTATATACCAACGAAAAAGCCCGTTCTTTGAGAGCACAATTGCAAAGCCTGGTCAACTATCTCCTTCAACATGAGCACTTTATCGCCCCTCTGAGACGCGGAACATGTGAGAATGACTTTTGCTTCACAGTCGAGTATTCTGCCTGCGAGTGACTCTGCAGAAAATCCCGCAAACACAACCTGGTAGATATGCAGCATCATATATTGGAAATCATATATATAATAAGAACATATTATTATTTGGCTTACCGAGTGTATAGCCTCAATTCGTGCACAAGCCAGCATTGCAACTGGAAGCTCAAGTATCATAGGCATGTAAATACAAACTCTGTCGCCTTTCTTGACTTCACGTGAACGCAGCAAGTTCGCAACCTACATCTTCCAACTTAACCAAAAGTTTTGACGGCATATACATATGTGTGTGTGTGTGTGTGTGTGTGTGTGTGTTAGGACTCACCTGACAAACATAGTCCAGTAATTCTTTGAAAGTTAAGCGAGAATTGTATTGAGGGTCATTCCCCTCCCATAGCATGGCCATTTGGTCTCCTTTTCCAGCTTCAACATGCCTGTCCATTGCATTGTAGCACCTCCACGGAACCACTATCAAATGAATCAATTTTAGTCAGTCGTGCATTAGTTTATCTCTTATATACATTCATAATGCAATTTTGAAGCAATATAAAGATTCTTCGCGCGTGTGTGTGTGTGTGTACGTACTTCAACGAAGATAGGTCCTTGGACGATGCTCATCCCATGATGTTTTCCAATACAGAGATTTCGCCTCGTGTGCCCAGAAACTGTCTGGATCCTTGATGGATTTTGCATGTAGTTCCTCATACTTGACGATATCAATTGCTTCATTTTAGTACTCAAAACATTAAGTCTATTTCCTACATACATGTATCTGCGTGTGTCTGTGTGCGCATGTTGTGTGAGTGTAGAATAAAGAAAAAGAGGTTGTGTATACATATATATTGTACATGGACCTTGCGTGCGTGCGTGTGAAGAATCACGAAGGCGACATGATGAATGTGTAGGTGCATTTAAAAATGAAAAGTCAACGCAGATACAGTACACAATATGTGCAAATGTGCAAGAATAACAGAACATGAACGAACAGTACATAAGTACCATACATACACATATGAACACACAAAACATATATATGTACAATGTGTATTTTTCGTTTTATGGGCCGTACTACTTCAAACTTGATAAGAATTTTCTTATAGCATGTAATATGCTTCGTAGCTATGGCACAAAATGATTTTATATACTTAGTCATAAACTGTTCAGTGTTTGAAATATAAGACTAGCTATTCACACGCACAAGCACACGCACACACCGTTTACCTTGTTTCTAGAAGTGATAGGGGCATCATTGAACAAGTGCGAGGGAACAGAGATAAGATCTCCTAGCTCATGATGTGAAGCATAGCACTCTTGTGCAGTTAATTGACAGGAATCAGCACTAGGATCTGAATTAAGAAATCCCAACAGGCTGTAGAGTATTTTCTGTGACTATGGTGGACCACGAAGCACGAGTGTGCCGATCGTGGTCCACCATAGTCACAGAAAAATGCGAATAATATATATAACCTATTATTGAAATATACTCTGTTAGACACACGTCCTTAAACAACACTTGATGTGTACTAGGTGTTTTGACCAAAACTTATATCCTGTATAAGAATTTACTTTAATATACTCTATTAAACCAGTCGGTTTCTAGAATTATTTTCCATAACGAATATCTAGCATATACTGGCATATATCTCTCCTTTGTAGTCCAGTCTATAGACGTGTGCTCGACGAGAGTGTATATATAGTCACGTTCTCCTAACAAAAGGCCAGTACAATCTCGACGATGAATACCAACACAGTAATTATATTATTGAGCTGCGTCTCTCTCCTTGTTGCAGGAGCTCATGCACAGGTGCTAGTCGGAGCTAACAACGCTGCAAACACGGACGGGGGCAAACGGTTCGACTCCGAGCTGGGTATCCAGGGAGCACTTACAATCCTGAAAGACGCAATCGGCTTTGTGCAGTCTATCTTCCACTATGGTTCAGATGGTGTTCCTCAGAAGCAAGTCACCAAGATCACCTTCACAGTCGAGCCGGATCTTAGTGCCATTGCGTTAACAAGCGGCTCCGGTACTGAATCCACAATCCAATATAATGCAAAATCTGTGGGCACTGATAATGTAGTGGAAGAGATCAAAGGTAACACATCTGTTTCTATATTTACATCCATTGACCAAAGAGTGTGTGGATATATACATATGTAGTACGTGGTAACCTGTGTGATGATTTCAGGCGTGCTTTACCATGAGATGACTCACGTTTGGCAATGGAATGGACAAGGAACAGCGATATCAGCAGTGATTGAAGGGATTGCTGATTATGTGAGGCTGAAAGCCGGTCTTGCGCCGTCTCACTGGAAGAAGGCTGGGGAAGGGATCGATGGGATCAGAGCTATGAAGTAACGGCTTACTTCTTTGATTACTGCACGAGCCTCAATGGTGACTTTGTGTGGCAGCTGAATAAACAGCTTGCTAACAACAAGTGGGATGAGTCCATTTTCCAGCAGCTCCTGGGAAAGAGTGTTCAAGAATTGTGGAGTGACTATAAGAAGAAATATAGTGGATAAATAAAGTAGACTCTGGTGTTTGGGAAAATTAACAAAATTGCAGTTCTTATTGGTGTGTGTGATTACAGTATGATTGTAAATTATGTAGTTTAGCATTTAAATTATATCAATTTTCTGCATTATTGTGTGTCTAAACGTTTACTCTATGGGTAAAAAAGCAAGTTATAAATATAATTAAAATGAAATTGTTTAATAAGAAAACAAAGGACTATCATAAGGTGCCTTATAATTAAAAAGATAAAAGAAATCTTTAATTATTAATTTAATGAGTAAACGACATAGCTTATGTATGGAGCGATTTGATGTTTCCGCACTGTTTTTGTTTGTTAGGCAAGTTTTAAGGACCTATTCGGAAGGATATAGAATTAAATAAAAATAACTAGAATAAAGGTTTAAATAAGTAATGGATATTCTTAGTTAATTAACAAACATGTATAAAATCTTAAAAGATTGTAAAGTTATAGGGTAACGAAGGTCCGGCTCGACTGTGAAGGTGATCTTGGTGACTTGCTCTGAGGAACACCATCTGAACCATAGTGGAAAATAGACTGCACAAAGCCGATTGCGTCACTCAGGATTTTAAACGCTCCTTGGATACCCAGCTCGGAGTCGAACCGTTTGCCTCCGTCCGTGTTTGCAAGCGTTGTTGGCTCCTACTAGGACCTGTGCATGAGCTCCTGCGACAAGGAGAGAGAAACAGCTCAATAATATAAGTACTCTGTTGGTATTCATCGTCGAGATTGTACTGGCCTTTGTTAGGAGAATGTGACTATATATACACTCTCGTCAAACACACGTCTATAGACTGGACTACAAAGGAGTCGTGTACGCGGTTGGAGTTGGTATATTGTGGAAAACAATTCTAGAAAGTGACTGGTTTGGGTTTATTAAAAAGTATTCTTTGGTCAAAACACGTAAGTCTTGTTTAAAGACTTGTTTATGTGAGTATATTTCAATAATAGGTTTATATTTATTAATCTGCTCCCTTTTGCATTTTTCTGATGACACTCGAGCTGTGGTCGTGCTTCTCAAAGACAAGACATATTTAGATGTTCCTATATAAAAATTAACATCTTACTTTAAAAATAATTTTAATATACCATGGTTAACTTTTATATTACATTAAAATAAGAAAGTTTATACAAGTGTAATATGAATGTAATTAATATATATATATGTCCTTCACAAGTCTCTAGTAGTTAAAATTAAGATTTAAATTTCTTTAATTAATTACTAGTTACTTTTATGTATATAATGTATATACACACACACACACAATATTATAAGTATTTGTTTGTATTTTTTAGATATCCTTATTGATGTAGATCCTAAGTATATATTTCTCCTGGTTTACCATAATTAATTAATTTACTTGGTGTATTTCAATATATTTCAAAATTCAAATAAATAATGTTCAAAATGGTCCATTAAAACTAATACATTTGCAAACATATAAATGGAATTGCTTAATTCTATCGAAGTAAAAGTAAATGGTAAAAAGTACCAAGAAAAAGATCATAAAACGATTTCTATAATCAATTTTGGGTAAGTGCTCCATTCTCCAAGGCATACCAAAAATTAAATTATATTAGAGTATCAAACTTAGTCATCACAAAATTTTGATTTCTAAATATCCTTTAAAGTTAAATTTTTAAATTAACCTTTCTTGAACACTCAATAATTTTACTAAGCATATTCAACATCATATGGTAGGCACTGTCCTCACTTCTAAGTTCATCTTCTCACTACATGGGCAGAAATAAAATTTTCACTAAACAAAATATGTACAGGTTGACCATTGATGATACTAGTCACTCGAAATAGCTTACTTGAAGGTACTAAATCTTCATCTTCATCCTTTGACTTAATAATAATCACCTTACTAAGTTATTTAACCTAGTTATCATAAATCTTAATCTAGTTATCAACTTTAGGAACCATAGTCTTCTTATCCTATATTATCATAACCTTCTTATGGATATTCAAAAACTTTCTTGGTGGAATTATAGTTCAAAACTCTTATGGAAGTTTTCTTTATATTTTCATATTCTACAATGACATTTTGGAACAATCAAGAACAATCTTATTTCTCATTTTTTAAAATTGAAAAGGATTTTTGCATCTTGCATCTACCATCGTCTTTATCCGGAATTAATATGGACTTATCACACTATTCATCTCTCAACATCATATAAATTTAGATCATAGTCACTTCTCATATAAGAATCTCTTGCTGTGGCCATATTCATAACATAGTAACCATTTCTCATATGTGCACCGTCTTCATAATTTTCATTTGCACTCCTTCATATACATGTCATATTGAAAGGTAAAACACTATATTCATAACCATGTCATCCATTTGGACTTACACAATTATAAGGTGGATTGTAATCATAAAGATTATAATCCTTCATATTTGCCATATATTCATCGACAATGAGCCTATTATACTTGTTTTCTTTCTACTAAGACATTGAAATACTTTATGTCCGGTCTCCTCACAATTCAAACACTTATTTTCTATAAGAAGCATTTTTCTTCACTCATCCTCATCGTGAGATTTTAAATTATGAGAATTATAATTTTTCATATTATCATGCATTCTTTATATTATGACATTAAAATGTTTTATGTCAAATTTCCTCATAATTCAAACACCTATTTTCTTTAAGAAACATGTTTTCGCTCATCCTCATGGTAAAGTTGTTTATTATTTTTAATAACCCATGAATCCTTCTTGTGAGTTTTTTCTTTTTTCCTTCTTTTTGTTCTATTCTTTTTTAGATTTTGTAACACTTCAAGTTGAATCTTTTACATATTCTTTTTAACCCTACTTACTTAAGACCAAATATAAAGTTTCTTAAAAAGTTTTTGACATAAAGGATTAATCAATGTTAATCCTTTATGTCAAAACCTTTTTAAAACTTTATTTTTATAAAAGTTTATAATAAAAGTTTAATATATCCTTGGTAAAGAAACTTATTTATTCTATTTTTTTTTATGAACACCCTTGAATGGCCTAATATTTGGACTTTTTGATTACATATAAACACACGATTCCTCAAACAAGGTTGTGAATCTTTATTGTCATCCTCACAACTAAAAACCTTAACCCTTGTTTAGGGTTAAAGCATGAAATATACCCATAATTGCTTTACACACACCGCATGGCCACATGCCACACACTTAGATCGTTATTATGTTACGACTTTGTTTTAGGGTTTACATTACACATAAATAAATCTATATATAAGTAAATATAAAGCACATTTGTTAAAGCTAAACATCAAAGTACATGAAAAATGTCAGTATGACCAAATCTTGTGTTATTGTATAGTACCCATCTAATACATTATCATATGTCACATCGTGTCACTTTTCTAAATGAAGCTTGCATTATAGTTGTACGCACACAATAAAAAGCTTTCATGCATGTTTAGATTAAGAAAATACTATATTTCTTTCCACTTTTGTGCATGTCAACACTCTTTAATTACATCAACTTCCTCATTCAAAATCTTTGTTAAGCCAACTATCTCGTTGCATAAGTCAAAAAACACACAGACTAACTCATAGTTAATTTGCAATGTGTTGTAATAGAAAGATGTTTCACACAAACTCACATGCTAAACATCCTTACTTCTTCTTCGAGTTCCATCTTTTCTATTACTGTAGTTTATACATAAATAAGATGAACTTGTTTTATAAGTTCAAACCTGTCAGAGACACTCTAATCGTGACTTGTATATTATTTATGTCTACAAGAGGAGGTAAACCCAATCCATGAACATATCTGCATTTTTTTGTAAATTTGGGCATTCCTAAACTCCCAATAATATAAATGACAATTTAGTACTTTCTATTGTAAATATTGAATTAAGTTCAAATTATCTTCCTCTCTTCAAAGATCCTAAATTATTAAGACATATAGTCAATTATAAAAATCTTGTTAATGATGTTGACATCAAGCTTTGACATTTGTCTTAGAAGGACACTATTTGGAATGTTATGTGCTAGTCCACAATAAAATCTTAATCATGAATTCATAACATCAACATCTATTGCATTACCAGTATTTGGCTTCAATAAAATGATCATTATGGACATTTCCATTAATACAACGAATTTGGAACAACCACATAATATTCAGTGTGACAATTGTGTAATGTTTGCTCTATGGAATTCTTATAGATATTACATTTTCAAGTAGCTCAAGTATTTTATTATGCATAACATAATTTTTTAAATTTCAAATGGAATTTATCAAGCTAAAGTGATTCAATAAACATCAAGTTGAAAAGTGAATTAATGTGATTATGAGTTTTTATATATTGAGAACATATTCGTTCAACACAATTTACTAATTGCAGCATGTGAGGTTAGTCTAAGTGGATATTAAAATTATAAACTTTAAAAAATTTAGAATCACCTAAACGTACATTATACAAGAACGTAAATGAGAAATTAGACATCATGAAAGAAATATGAAGTTAGCATCATTATAAAAATTGAATATTTAAAGTCAATAACTCATCAACTTTATGATCTTTAATTCATGAATTAATGTTTTAAAGATAGTTAATACTGAAGGAGAAGAGAAGAAAAAACAAGTGTGCATGGTTGTGGCAAGAGGTAAAGAGATGTTGAGACAGATTTGGTTGTTCAAGTGGTGATAAATAACGTTAACAATTGTGTGCACATAAAAGAATTTATTATCCCCACATTATGCATGTTCAATGTGTTTCATGTGCTGGTTCTACTCTTTGTTGATCTTAAAGACTTGAGATACGAAGCCTTGTCAATGGATATTATTTGATTTATTACAATGAAATTATATATAATAATTTTCCCAAGATATTTGTTTGCATCTTAATTTTAACTTTTAAACATTGTGGTTTTGGGAGGACTGAGAAAAAATTGTGAGTGAAGATTGAGATAATACAAAGTGAGTATGAGTGAAAGAATAAAAAATACAAACTTTGATTCTTAACAATAACAACTTCTACAAATGATGCCAACATTTGTTAATACTCCTTAAACCTATTTTTAAGGTGTTTGACTTGTTAATTATGAAAGTGCTACATCATGCTTTATCTTTGACGTTATGAATAAAACGAACGAGTCTTTAGAGAGGCTATTGCATGTTAAAGTGTCCTTTATAAACATAAGGTGACATAATCAACACTTACTTAATGATGATCATGACACCAAAAATCAAAACCAGGTACATTAGTATACAATGCATACATAACATTTTCCATGGTGCTCTACATCCAGGATAGTTAGAATTAGAAATTAATAATGAAGCAAAAATGTGTAATATATGAAAAGGACTTGGAGGCACAATTGAACACTCAATTCTGTCAGTTGTAAAATCAATTGAGGTGTACATAAGCTTGCCATTGTCAAAGAATCTTGATAAATGAAAAATCATATAGGTTGGTGGAACTTCTAATTTGAAAAGAATGACTTTTCATAAGATTTTGAGTAAGATGGTGTGTTTTCACCTTGTGGGAGGAATGGAAAGTATGATTCAATAATAACAACATTAAGACTATTCCTAGTTTCCGTGCACACCAACATAAAAGTTGTGTTTAAACTGAGCAAGAGGATTAAAGTTTTAGAAATTAACTTGAATGCACTTGATGTAAAACCTGAATGGCAAAGGATTCTTGATATAGGAGAAGAAGACCATCATCTCAATAAGATATATTGCTATATTAATTAGGGTTATATTATTTCTTAATCATTTTTCAAACGTTTATGCAAGTTTGTCATTAAATTGTTTTAACCTAGAATAATAAAATACCTCCAAGGAACCACTCTAAGAGACTTTGAAGAATAATGGGTGACTATGTAAACCATTGTGTGCTAAACGTTGTATACAAAACATATAAGACCTTGTCTGCACGTCTCAATTATCTATAACAATACTTTATTGACGCCTTAGTCACTAAAACTCATGTCAACTAGTATAGTTCTTGAAATGCCATACATTCATGCAAATTGCAACGCTTTATACACATTAGAATAAAAACCATAGAGGCAGAAACTCGACTGCACATAATTCCTCATCCTTACGATTATCGGTTACATATCCCTAAGATAAATACATCATTCTTATCATCAAAAACTAACAACTAGAACGACTGGACAGACTCGAGGATTTGTTGATTTAGGTGAGGACAGCAAGTCGTTGCAATAGTTTTGTTTATGTATCAATGATGATTACGAAAACATGAAAGCGATCGGTATAGTTTGCGGAAGAGCAAGTGACGAAATTAAAAGAGTCAATCGTTCTAGTTGCTAGTTTTTGATAAAGAATGATGTATTTATCTTAGGGATATGTAACGATAATCGTAAGGATGATGGAGGAATTATGTGCAGTCAGTTTCTGCCTCTGGGTTTTTATTCTAATGTGTATAAAGCGTTTTGCAATTTGCATGAATGTATGGCATTTCAATAACTATACTAGTTGACATGAGTTTAGTGACTAAGGCGTTAATAAAGTTTTGTTATAGATAGTTGAGACGTGCAGACAAGGTCTTATATATTTTGTATACAAACGTTTAAAAGAGTCAATGTACACACATTTGGATTAATGAAAACACAGAAATAAAAACTGATGTATTAATACAAAACTCTGTATACAAGAGTTTGTTTAGATCTAACACGTGCACTGACACATATCACTCATGTAGCACTCATACATGTACATGTACATCCTGTAGAAGTGTAAACTACCACTTTAACGTATAACCTTGTTAAAAGTATATTTTCTTTGGCTTAAAGTTATGGAAGTAACAATCGTTCTCGTTTTTCAGCTTATATGTAATATTTTACTATTCCACATCTGGTAGAGGTTGATAATAAGAATCCATAGACTCCTTGAGACTCCATCTTTTGTAGAGGTATAAAAGGAAAAGTAAGGCAGCCATCACCAAAAACGAGCTCCCAAAAATGTAATACTGTAAAAATATAGATGGTGCAATCATCTCTGAACAATATATAGTTAGTCTCGTCACACACACACTATACACATGTATAGTACTTACGACGACAATCTGGAAGATGGATTGTAAAAGACGACCAGCGAGTGTATTGAGGCTAAAGAGAAGAACATATTCTTTGTTTGCAAGATATCTGGCACACTGAACATGGACTATGCAAATTAATATCCTGTTTATGCAAACAATACTGTATATCCAGCATAAGCAACCCATAACGTATTGAAGTAAGGCAGTGATACTAGTAAAACTCCAATGAGGATGGAACCCGTAGAGTAATAAGCAACTCCTCTGTCCCGTATGACGAGTTTTGAGAATGGGATTGCAGCCAAGCCACACCAAGTTTTACTTCCGTCGCAGCAATAACATGGCCGCTGTATATAGATTTAGAATCTATCTCCTCGAACAAGTTTAACATGTAAGTTGATGCCATTGCATATCCCGCCACATCAAATGCCCACCTATAAATAGCATTGCGTGCGTGCGAGAGAGAGAGAGAAGCATAATGCGCAAAGTGCAGCCTGAACACATAACAGTCACTATGAAAGTGCATACCAGAAAGAAAGCAGTTGCACAACTGGATTCTGCCATGTCTCCTTGATCACGGTAGTTACTCCCTGAACGATCCATATGTATTATCATCTGAACACGCAACACACACACACACACACACTTGATACGAGCCACTGAATAGTAGACATTAATAAGTTTTACTTGATTAGTATGGTTAATTAAATAAACCTTGAGCCGACATATTGAAAGGAGCTCCAATATGGGAGGCATTTAAGCCTTCTTTGCTAGTGACGACTGTGGATCTTTAGGAAGGACGAAGCATATTATAACGGAAATTGCAACCTGCACTATTATAAGTTGAATAAAGAGAGAGTACATATATGAAACGAGCAAGAGTACCATCGACATGGATATGTAGAGAAGAACTTTGATGGATATCCCCTCATGAATTAATGCTTGAGCTGTACCAGAAACAACAAATGTATATATGTGTGCATGTCACTTTAAAACTACAAATCTTTCATAAACAGGCTTACCAAGCTCCGAGGCACCAAAATGAGAAACGCTAGAAGAGGCTTCCGTGCAGCTAATCTATGAAAGTTGTTAAAGTTGAGTATAGTGCATGCGTGCGTGGGGTGCGTACCATAAGTTGAAACTTGTTCTCCGGCACAAGTAAAAACAAGTATGCTGGAAAGACAACCTCTATACCAGCAGACATTGCTCGAAAAACCTGGTAATCAAAATACTAACGTAATCAGCCAAGGTAAAACAAATGCATAACCTGCATAAACTGCAAAGATAGAATCGAGTGTCCCCATAGTAGTAGTGAGTACTCCACAAACACAGCTAGTGAAGCTGTATTAAAGAAGTTTTTTGGTATAATACAGTACTACTACATATACAGTAAAACCAGACACAAATCGCACACGCACATTTTATCTTATGAATTTTTTTATCTCTCACCAAGCATAAGAGTCCCATGATAAGAGAGAAAAAGCACAGCAGGGGCAGCAAGGAAGATGAAAATGGACCTTGAGTAAACCCCTATAGGCAAGATTTTGTTGCTTATCTGTTAATCAGGAACCAATTATAATGTACTCAATCAATTTATAATCAGAAATTTACCTGGTTATTACTGATCCCTTATCATGGATCATGTAGCGGACTTCATATGGAATAACTGGACCGAATCTCTGCGCAAATCTGTATGCACTCGGAAGAAGAATTGCGGTGGATAAGGCATGTCTATTCTCCATGTTGCTGCAACATTGAATTATGAGGAGCATTATAATCCCACCGAGAGGATTTTACTGATCATATTCACAGTCAAATTCCATAGAATAAATAGAAAAAGTGCAGACTCGTGGCATGACACGTGGCACGTGGCGGGCACCCGCGACTTGCAACGAGGAAGTATCGAGATCAGAAACGGGAGAGTTCAGTTGCTGGTTCTTACGCAAGCTTAAGTTGTCAAGATATGCTGAGGTGTTTGCAAAGGAAGAGATTGATGATTCATCACTGCCAACGTTGACGATGGAGGATCTCAAGGAGATGGGGATCCCGCCTGGGCGCTAGAAAAAATTATTTCGTGCCATCCAGCAACTTCGAAACAGAAGTTATTAAGGGCGTGGAGGGAAAAAAATAAAAGAATTGATATAATATATTGTTAATGATTTAGAATTGAGGCATGCCCGTGCGTGCGTGTGTGAATTAAGAGCATACTAGTTGACAGAATGAAAGATCTTTAATCAGAAAAGAAAAGAAACAACTGTAATGCTTATTAGTTCACGCATAGCATATATACAACTCTACGTTGAAAATATCTTGGCGACTGTTAAGCCTTGAAAGCGGCCGAAGAAGCTGCCGGAGATTGAGGCTGTCATCTCCTTGATTTCAGCTCAACACTCCTCCTAAACAAGGGTGATGACTGCTGCTGCGGCTGCTTTGCATCTGTACTTTACCTCCTCCTCAGTCAAGGCCTTGCCACGACTCCAATTGCTGACCGATGCTCAATAAATAATTCTTTGGCCAGTGGCTTTGTGAAAATGTCTGCAAGCTGCTGACGTGAAGAAATGTGTTCAACTTTCAACAATCCTGCTTTTACCAAATCTCGAACATAATGATAATGCTTGGCAACATGTCGAGACTTCCAGTGTGTTACCTCACTGTTACACCAATCGATAGCTCCTTTGTTGTCAACATGAAGCTTGGTTGGTGATATTTCCTGGCCAAGAGCTCCAAGGAAATCCTGAAACCAAAGAATTTCTCGTGAGGCAGCAGAGGCAGCAAGGTATTCTGCCTCTGTAGAAGAGAGAGCAACGTGAACTTGCTTCTTGCTGCTCCATAGAACTAGACTGCTTCCAAGCTGGAAACAAAAACCTGTAGTGGACTTGTAACTGTCACGGTCATCTGCCAAGCTGCTGTCACTGTAGGCAGTTAACGTGAACATCTCGCTAGGTTGGTATAACACCCCATAACCAAGCGTCTGCTTTACATAACGCATCACCGATTTAGCCATGTCCCAATGCTTTCTACCTGGATTAGCGGAAAACTGGCTAAGAGCAATGACCACGTAGGCTAAATCAGGGCGGCTACACACCATAGCATACATTAGACTTCCAAGTAGATTTCGAAACGGTACCTTTTGCATGGCATGTTGCTCCTCCTTGCTAGAAGGACATTCAGCCTTGGTTAAGAACTTGATGTTACCAGGTTCCATAGGTACAAGAGATGGATTGCAATCAGCATAGCCATACGTCTCAAGTACTTTGGTCAAGTACTGTTGTTGAGATACATGAAGTAGACGTCGTTTCCTATCACGGTAAATCTCCAGTCCTAGAAAATACCGTGCTTCCCCAAGATCCTCCATAGCAAAAACCTTTCCAAGTTTTGCCTTAAAACACTTCAAATAATCAATGCTATTGCAAATCAAAAGTGAATCATCTACGTAAAGAGCAACTATAAGTAAAAACTTTCCTTCCCTTTTAATGTAGACGTTGGATTCTGGAGAAATGGGTGTGAAACCGTCCGCTTTGAAAAATGCATCAATTTTCTGCCACCAAGCTCGCGATGCTTGCTTAAGCCCATAAAGAGCTTTCTTGAGTTTCCATACAAGGTGCTCCTTTCCAGGAACAACATAACCTTCGGGCTGTTGGAGATAAACTTCTTCCAGTAAATCTCCATTTAAAAATGCTGTTTTAATGTCAGTATGATGAATCTCAAGATCAAAATGAGCAGCAAAAGAAAGTAAAATTCGAATGCTTATCATTTTTACCACCGGAGAGTAAGTCTCGAGATAGTCAACGCCATACTGTTGTTTGAAACCCTGTGCCACGAGCCGTGCTTTGTGACAATTGATGGAGCCATCTGCATTCAACTTAGTCTTATAGACCCAGCGGCAGCCAAGAGCTGAGGCTCCCTTTGGTAAAACTGTGACCTCAAAGGTTCCCATGCGGGTGATAGAGTCAATCTCCCTATCCATCGCTTCCTTCCAGTGAACATTATCCGAGCTAGCCATAGCCTCTTTAAAAGAGATTGGCTCTAGCACACAGGCAGCTGCACAAAATTCTAAGAGATTAGAGGTAAAAGCATACGAGCACTCTGCATTTTCAATGGCTTTCTTGCTTGGAATTTTCATCCGCTTTCCTCTTCCTAGCTCCTCAATTGCTGGTGTAGGATCAACTATCACTGGAGATGGAGACGTGGATTCAACTGGTTCATTATCAGCTTGGATCACTGAGTCAGCTCCTCCTTGATCAAGAGACTCTACAGCAGGATAATCATTCCAAACATCTGCATCAAGAATGTTGTCGTCCCAGAGCCACTCATGTGGAAACGTCACAAAATCAAGGTCAGGAATAGAAGCTGTCTCAAAATAAGAAGTTTCCTCAAAAAATTGTACCTCTTCCTGCCTACAGACGTGAACAGTGCTAGTCGATGGATTCATCAAACGGTAAGCATGAGGACTTGTCTCTGACATGCAAAACATTAGTCGTTGTCCAGAAGGTTCAAATTTTGAACGTAGATCTGAGGGAATATGTCGATAAGCAGTACACCCAAAAATACGTAGATTAGCCACATCAGGCTTAATTCCCGTAAACCGTTCTTCAGGAGTTTTCCCTCTAACTGCGACAGTGGGACGATGGTTAAGAAGAAAAACTGCATACCTTACGGCTTCTGCCCAAAATTTCTCAGGAGCATTTGCATGTGCAAGAAGACATCTTGCTATATCCACGATAGAACGATTCTTTCTTTCTGCGACCCCATTATGTTGTTGGAGTTGGCGTTGAATCCCAGAAGTGGAACATAGCTGATTGAAACTGCGATTCACAAATTCACCACCATTATCAGTCCTCAACTTTTTGATCCGGCAACCAGTTTGGTTCTCCACCAATGCTTTCCATTCTATAAAGCAATCCAAAACTTCAGATTTAGTTTTTAAGAAATAAACCCAAGTTTTTCGACTAAGATCATCCGTAAAGGTTAGGAAATACTTAGCCTTGCTAAAAGATGGAATACGGATTGGGCCACAGACGTCACTATGGACAAGCTCCAACAGTTCATGTGCCCTACTCCCGATTGTTTTGAATGGTTGGCGATGATGCTTGCCAAGAGCACATGCCTCGCATGGAGAAAGAGTCAAATCGTTAGATACATTCAAACCATTTACCATTGGTCTCAAACTTTCAATCCCGGAAATTGAGCAATGACCTAGTCGCTTGTGCCAAAGGTCACAACTACCTTTGCCAACTGAGGCAAGAATTAAGGAATTGGTTGACACCTTATCCGTAAGATGGTACAAATTTCCTTTCCTAGGTGCTACGGCAACCACGTTGTTAGAATACTTTCTTTGGATAATACAAGTCGTATCGTTAAAAACGACCGTATTACCCATATCAGTTATTTTAGCAACAGAAAGTAAATCTTTGCGTAAGGAAGGAGCAAACATTACCCCAGCGAGTGTGAGATCCCCTTCAGATGTGTGAATGCTGATATCACCGATTCCATGCACGTGATGCTCACTATTGTCTCCCAGTTGAACTGCATGTTGGCCAAGACAGTCACGATACTTAACATAATGATCCTTATGCCAAGTTAGGTGAGTAGTAGCACCAGAATCTATCACAAAAGAACCTTTTACCGTTGTGTTATTGCAAGCTTCGGTTTTGATCTCAGCAACACAAGCCTCCTCAAGTAGGCGTCCATAGTTAGCTGATGTCTTCCTAGACTTGATCTCTTCCAATTGCTTTTGAAGATGTTTCATCTTCAATCTGCATTCACTTTCATCATGGTTAGCTTTGTTACAGTAACCACAATTTTTCTTTTTCTTATCCTTCCCATTCTCCTTCAACTTGGACGTGTTCAACTCCCCTTCTGATTTTCCCTTGTTCTTTTTCTTCCTTGCAATTTGCTTAGAAGTTCCTACAAACAAGGCTTGATCAGAATTTGAGCTGCCAATTCCCACATCCTTCCGCATGATTATCTCCTCCTTAACGGCAAGTATTGCACGGCTAAGTTGAAGCTTCTCAACCTGCATCAAATTGCTTCGAAGGGAGTGAAAAGAGTTGGGTAAAGAACGAAGAAAGAAGTAATTTTGGAGGGAAGGAGGAAGCTTGTTGTCTTTGTCGGACTCCTCAATTTGCCTGTACGTGTTCTTCATGTTGTCCACGAACTGGTCAAAGTTCTCGGATTCGGACCACCGCATATTGACCATCTCTGTGTAGAGGTGTCCAATCTGCACATGAGTCTGCAACTTGTGCTTGTCGCAGAGCTTCTTCCACAGATCTTTGCTGGTGTAGTTCTCCTCGAGATTGAGATCATCTAACACACTCTCCGTCACAGCTAATCCAATCGTTGCCGTGCCTTTATCCTCTCGCCGGCTCCAGGTGTCCAGCTTTTGGTATCCAGCATCGGCTCCTGGTTTGAGCTCGTCTCCATTGACCACGCCCCAAACTCCCTCGCCTTTGAGGATGAGTTCCATTCGGCGTCTCCAGCTTGAGAAATTTCCAGAACCATCAAAAATGGTAATGGAACGGCCGTTGGAGAATGTGACGGTAGCAGCATCTCCATCTTTCTGACCCTGCTCCGATACCATGACAGAATGAAAGATCTTTAATCAGAAAAGAAAAGAAACAACTGTAATGCTTATTAGTTCACGCATAGCATATATACAACTCTACGTTGAAAATATCTTGGCGACTGTTAAGCCTTGAAAACGGCCGAAGAAGCTGCCGGAGATTGAGGCTGTAATCTCCTTGATTTCAGCTCAACACTTTACTAGTTGAGATTTCATCAAACATTACGCTCCCACGCCAGTGTGAACCAGATCATAGGACACTTACCATTCTACGACAATCAGAAAAGCACTTGTTCTTTCCTGATAATTTGGTATCTGTAAAATTGAGAAAAGAAAATATAAATATATACCAGAGGGAGAAGAGTATGAACATCTTCTGCTGCATGTGCTGATTGACGTTCGATGGTGTTTGAACATTCTCTGAATATATCTTGGATCCTTCTCCCACTGCACGACTTTTGCCATGCGATTTACTTAACCAAATGGTAACCCCGCGAGAATACAGGAACCTATAAACTCATTTGTCTGTCTTCGAAGTCCAGCAGCAATTAACCTATGAGCTCCGATACAAGTAATAAATCAATGGTTGGACGGACAAGAAAGAGGCCGTAGGCTGATGGAGATGTATTCGGGGTGGCCAGAACATTGACCCATAGAACTCACTGCAAGCATCACTGGCAAGGGATGACATTAACATATGGCAAATACCAACTTTCAAGAGACAACTATATTGTTTTGGATATACTTCTGGTATAAGAAACCAGCAGTGTGAATTTGTTAGTCTAGATGAGTTAAGAACAATAGTAAGTTCGATCACCTCCCACTGCTAATGATACACTTGTATTAACAGCTTGAGGGGACGGTGGTTTATTCTGCAGCGGCAAATGCGCACAGATGGAGCCACTATTGACAATTCTCGAGTTGAGTTATTAAACGATTAGTAATGAGGCTTCTATTGCATGTGAGCGAACTTTTCTAGCATAATAAATGCTTACTAAGCATGTTCCAACTTGCAAGCAAAAGAATCGTGTTTCAGAAGAGCAAACACAAACTCTTAAACCCTAGCCCTAGGGTTTTTGGGCGATGGCAGTGGCGCCATGGGCATTCGAGCTAGAGCGATTCGCGGAGGCGAGGACACCGGAGCTTCAATCTCTCTTCTCGGCACTTCAATCTGGTAATGAATCCAAGGAGATCGCCTCTGTTGTGCAGATCCCCGAGCATATGAAGCGCAGAAAAGAAGCCACAATCGCTACAAGCATCTCTTCTGGACACAGAAGAAAAAAGAATAAGAAGGTCACAAATAACAAAAATGCAGTTAAAGTCGGCAAAGAGCAAGGCACAGATGACGAAACAGAGACGAGCAAGGGTAAGAAGAGGGAGCTTAAGATTGCTTCACTCTCCAGGCGGGTCCGGAGAAGGATTGAATTCCAGGGAGTTGCACAGGGCAAAGGTGGTTGCTGCAAAGATGGTACTCGACGACTTGCAACTCATGTTTGGCATGTAAAGCGTTTCTACATGGTCAAGAAGTGGGGATTCTGGATTCCCAAAGGTATTCATGGCAGGTTGTATAGAAGAACATCGCCCGCCTTCTGTATTTCTAACGGCAACTCTTTACAGGGCCGAGGTGCGAATGCAGTATTGCGATGGGTTAGTCAGGGAGCTGTGCTGCATGATTTGAGCTATTACATTGCCGTTCAACTTGAAGGGTCTAAAGTGAGTCTTCTCTCATATACTAGCATATGAATATGTGCATATTTCATGTTTGTTTTCAGACAGACGTTTTGCAAGTTCTAAACCTTGTTCTGGAGCCTCTTATTACTCAAGAGAGTGTTCAACCGCCATCCAATCTTTCATTGTATATTGACACAAGGTGAGCTGATTTAGTTCGATTTAACTAAATTTTTATTCTGATTTATGTATACAGGTACATCATTGTGGGAGGGTACCAATTATCTCCCATTGCTCCAGCAACTGTGATAATTCTTCCAACAAAGGAATCGAAAATCGCTAAGGTGTGCATATGGATTCATGGTGCTGCTTTTGATGAGTGCTTCAAATCGCTGCAGGGTGCTTGTGAGGTTCGTTACATACACGAAGTAGCCATACTTTGTAATACTGAGCATCTTTTTGCAGGGTGTAGGAATGTCAGCTGTGTTTCTAGAAAAGGAGAGCTTGCCAGGCTAGAAGTATTTGGCAAAAAGGCTCCTGAGATTCTGCAGAAAATATTGAGACCGAGGTACGTGACTCATAAAACTACACAGATGTACATACATATATATTGGTGCAGATGTTCTGTTATTTAATTGCTTAGAAACAATGATCTATTACATATGCAAAAATGTATGTGTAATGCGAATTCATGTTCCTTTAAACATTATATGCATATCTGTGTAACATTGCCAACGGGCTTAATATGCTATAGTGTGGCTTTAGTGTAATTATATGTACTTTGTGCTTACAATTATGCTACTTTAACTAGGTCGCGTGAAGTTGGTGCCGTTTCCCTTCAGACACTTATGTCTGAAGAAAGCAAGCTTTTGAAGGTGTTTTTGCCACTGGAAGTGTATGATCCAAGAGAGGCTAATCTGGTGAACGATAACATTGTCACAGAGCGCGACATAGCAGAAAATGGAGATGCCTACAAGAGTTTAGAGCACGATAACACAGAGTTTGTTCTTCCTAAGGGGAATGCCTATGAACACGGAGATATGAACATGAGCATTGAATATGATGTGCCTAAGGATGGTACAGGTGAACATGGAGATACTAGCGGGACTTTGAAGTCCGTAAATTTGAGATTTTGGGTAAATATGCTCAATCAACTGCCGGGTTTGGGTAATGAAGCTGCTGGTTTATGGGAATGTTCAGGACGGGTTGAACCTCCTCTGAGCGATAAGATTATAAACAA